>BMAO01023772.1:0-249666 GCA_019973975.1 Trichonephila clavata
TGTTATCAACCTCTCTCTCCTCTTTGTGGTAGACAGAGCTTGGTGTTCAACCAAGGAAACATCACAGGTTAAGAGCTGGAAGTCGTAACAGCTCGATAACAGAGGTCACATGACAAGGATTGCATTTAAGCCAGTACCTTATTCATCCAACTTCCACATCATGTTGGCAAGGGTCACTTTTATTCTAAATAATTTAATCAAGCCTAAACCACGAAGTTATTTTTGGCTTCTAAAACCAATAAAAGTAACCAAAGAAAAAGAACACTAGGGGTATAAAAATGACCACAACAATGAAGAAAAGATTTATTGTTTACCACAACGTGAGTGTGCAAATTGTATCCACAATACGAAAGAGTTACGCCATGTGGATTGCAATCAGTGTGCAAAGGGTAAAAAAAAATAATAAAAAATACAGTACAGAAACAAAAAGAAAATTACAGTTGATGAGTCAAAAAAGAGAACATTAAAGAAAACAGAAGGTTCACAATCACAATTTTCAACTTCTTCCTCAATTACCACCCCCATATTACAATTTTGTCTAATCGTGACGGTCATTCCGAGACCACGTGGTCTTAAAAAAAACCCTGGCAAAGGACAACCCGATACAGATCAGAGGACGGCGTGGGCGAGGTTCTATTGTGGAGGAGAGAAAGTAGTGAATTTTATTATCTCTGGAAGAGAAAAGAGAGGTTTTTGACGGTTGGAGAGAATTACCTTTTTATCGACGCACAAGACAATTTATTTGTCCTTCAAGGTCAATTTGAATAAAGACATGTGATAAGGATAGTTCGGTTCGTAATCGGATTACTAAGATTTAAAAGACAAAAGAAACTGTAGATTTTTTTGTGTGTTTTATTTTTGTAACGAATTGCGTCTGGGCACTTTGGGGATAAAAATGGTTCCCACGTTTCAAATCTATTAAATTTTTTATAAAACAAAATTACGTTTGATAAAACTCTCCTTAATTTTTTTTTAAATTAAAAAAAACATTACGGTTTGCAGAAAGCCGATTGTTATTCACTGAGGATTGGCTTTTATTGAGTATGAGGGGAAGGGGCTGAGAGCAGTGGTGCACACAAGGGGGTGTACTAGGTGTCCGCCTCCCCCAAAGCCCTTGAGTTTTCTATTGATGATAATCCTACATATATAACGTAAAATTTAATTAAATACTTGTAATTAACAATTTATTTTATTAATCAATGCTAATTATTAATTCAAAAGTTTATTAATGTTTTTTGCTAACAAAATCGACAAAATCAGAAGAATCAATTGGTGTGGTCTTGAGGTATGATATGATGAGTTGGGGGACTTTCGAGCATGGACTCTTCCTTGAAAATTTTTTGTGTGCGCTACTACCGAGAGGTAAATGTAAACAAATTTTGAGGAGGGGGGGGTGATTTTTTAAAATGAAAGTAAAGTATTTGATCCTTTCTTTTACGTCCTCGAAGACTTCTTAAAAAGTGTGATAATAACATTTAATATTTTTTTCATTAAAAAAAGTTATTTAAACATACATACACACGAGCTATCTTTTCACATCTCTATTTTATTCCAAAATTAAATAATATAATTATTTTTTATTCAAATTAACATCACACAAAAGCGGTGGACCTCATAATTCTGAATCACAATTGAGTGAGATGTAGCCAAATGGTCAAGGTGTTGAACCCTTGTTTCTGTAAAGTCATGGTTTCGAGTCCTGATGTCGCTTAAGATACATCGAGTAGAAGAGGCGAATGCACGTTAAATCAATCAAAACCGTGTTGATTGACGTAGTGTGTTGAGTAAGGTGCCTACTCAGTGTGGTCATCACTTGAGCATGATTCAAAATAACGAGATTCATTGTCAATAGCCCTCGTATTGCTTCGAAGTGCGACGTTTACAATAAATCAAGCGATGAAAACGACAGCTGAATTGAAATCAGTCCCCCCTCCCCCCTCCAAATATAGGAAAGATTTCAAGACAGTTGAATCTTAAGTCCAGTATTCCCGATGAAACATTGATTGAGTGTTTAATGATATTGTACTTTGAAGCTACACAAAAGTTATTGGCGACGAACCTCCTAATCTTAAAACCTCGGTTAATTGATGAGGACGCCCCCCTCCCACCAACTGATATTCCATTCTTCAATCTACCACACCACGCCGAGTGAGTGAGTGAATATTAACGTCGCACTGTTCAGCTACGCGAGGGCTTTTGGCGACAGACCGCGTTTTTTTGAACCATTGTCAAGTGACGCGGACGACACCTGAGCTGGCTACCTAACTACCACACCACGCCAACGGGAGGACGTTTGAGCTCTCGACAGATTTAACGTGCATCGCGCCCCAACACGGCGGAGCTTTAGTGGTACTGGGATCGAACTCATGACACGCTAGCCATGATCCGATACTTTGACCACTTGGCTACCGCGGCCACCCACACCACGCCAAAGCAAGGACAAGCTCGACACATTTAACGCGCATCGGCCCCTGTACAAAAGGGATCTTCAGTGACACCAGGGCTCGAATCCGCGCCGGACAGAACCTCGAAACCATGCCCACTGGCGACCGTAGCATACTCCTTTCAAGTAGAACCAAGCCCCTAACGCTCCGGATCTTTAATCGCAATTGTAACCCACAAATTCAATCAATTCCAGTAACACAGAAAATGATTTCAATTTTTAGACAGCAATCATAATAACATGGCAACACATAGAACGTTTCAAAGAAAAACAGAATTCTAAATATACCCGAAAACTTCAGGGACGTCTTTAGATTTATTGAGGCCCCGGGACCCCTACGTAAAAGTAGGCCCTGCGCCCCTACAAAAATGTAAGCCCCACCAATGACATTTAAAAGTAGGTTGTACACAGCAAACTTTGTCATATACTCGTACAAATAATAACCCGAAACAAACAAATGTGCATGACTTACAATCGTACTAATCGGCTCGACCAAATGCCTCTCTTTGACTTAATATGTAATAATGGTTTATGGTGGAAGGCCTAGGCAGAGGCGTAACGGATAATATTGGGCCTCCCTGCAAACTCAAGATTTGGGCCCCAACCCAAAAACGTACTTAGCGTCAGTCAAGCTTTGAGTCCCTGCCCCCCCCCAATGCGGGGATGTACGTTACGCCACTGGTCCTAGACCTATCCATGGGCGACGTTTATCACGTAATATAGTCTCACCACTGTTGACAGTTCACATAGTCCGAAATTCTCAGTTTTCCAAAAAATACAACTAGAAATAACATTTGATCCTTAAAAATTATTCGAATCATGGTCTTATTAAGACTGAGCAGAGAACAAAACCAGGTCCTGTGCCCAGTTGGCCCATTCCTTAAGACGTCCCTGGAAAACTATTTTCACTACAATAATATCCATGTCCAAAGTAAAACAAAGCGAGTGCACCCCGCAGAAGGCGACTACCGTCCCCGTGGGTAACAAGCCCAATTTTTAACTAACTTCTCACCCCACATGCCCTTTCATCCTGAGATGTTAATCCTCAAAACACATAAGTGGCAATGGTCTGGAATCCGACACCGTGCACAGATACCGAGGGAGGGAATTAAAAAAAAAAGAAACGACGTCGGGAAAAAGAAAACGATACCCCTCGTTCGTTCGGGGGCACGATCCAGAACGAAGGGTTGCCGGAAGGGAAGGCGGGGGTGGCCGACGAGGGGGTCAGGAGGTCGAGCCGAGAAAGTCTGGGAACGCACGCAAGAGGAAGCGGAAGAAACACTGGCGGAGCTAATATCCACCGGATTAGACTTAATCCCACTTCTCCTTTCGACGTTTTTATTGCTTGCATGTGACGAACAGTGCTGTTTTGAAGAATGCGGTAACATCAATCCGTTTTGACAGATCACGCGAAATACACACACAATGTTATCTAGAATATTCTGGTAGAGGATAAGATAAGTAAAATGGCAGATGTTTGTTTGGAAGTATACAATGTCAACTAAAAACTATATTGTTCGAATTGGATTCTGTCACAGGGCAACCTGTAAGGTAAGAAAAAGGGTCGGCTATAGAATAATTAGAACGGGGCCTCAGGGTCCTGAAGTGTAATTTAACAGAATGAGGCATCAGTTCGGGGATATCGTCCTCAAGGGGTGCAAAATTTCAAGTTCCATCACCCACAGCATTCGCGTGGTTGTAGTGCGGCCAAAATGAGTTAACATTTAAAAGTTAAAAATCAACAGACAATCAAATGTGAGCAAGAGAGTGGATGCCGTATTATTATATTGAGGGGAGGTGGAAAATTTTGAGCTATGTCAATATGGATGCCTCTTACTCTTTGAACAAGAGTTTGTTCATTGGCCTTTAGGGTCACAGGAAAAAAGTTACTTGAATCCAATGAATTGCACTACAAATTTTTAATAATGTAGCTTCCTCTCCTTATTTCCACACTAAACACAAGAGGACTTTAAAGTAGTTTTCACGTAATGTTAAAGAAGACCAAAATCGGAACACTTCTTCGCAGAAGAAGAAAAAAAAAACTCGAACATTTATTCTTCAATATTCTTTAAAAAAGCGAGCCAATCTATTTGTTCTGATGCATGCTTTTTGTTTCCAAAATCTAATTTCGTCTCCTATATCGTAAGATTTAAATAAGCATTAAATTTTACATATCAAAGCAAAAAATTCAAATTTATTTAGGGTCACTGTATAAAAAACGCATACATTTTACATACGTCACCAACTCGTATTTTAGCTAGAACACGTTCCAGTCTAGAAATGTGAGTGAGTGAGAGAATATTAACGCCGCACTGATTGGCAACACGAGGGCTTTTGGCGACGGTTCGCGTAATTTTGAACCATGGTCAAGTGACGTGGACGACACCTGAGCTGGCACCCCCTCTTCTAACTACCACACCAACGGGAGGACGTTTGAGCTCTCGACAGATTTAACGTGCATCGCACCCCTACACGGCGGATCTTTAGTGGTACTAGGATCGAACTCATGACACGCTAGCCATGATCCGATGCCTAGACCACTCGGCCACCTAGAAATGTGAATTCAGAATTTAAATTAGGCTCTGTTACATCAAGAAAAAAGAACTGTAACACTGTTACTAATCATATACCCAATTTTCCCAACTTTCAATGCCACGATGTAATATTGGGATCAGGACTTTAACCCTATCTTTTTTTCTCGGTCCCCTGCAGACGCACCATGTAGAGAGGCTGATTAACATTATATCTGTTTAAGTTCAGATATAAAGTTGTCATCAGTAGCTTCCGTGTAGCTCCCGAGTGCAGCGTTAATAAACAATAGTTGATAATTCCACATTCCTCAAAATCAAATCAAATACTTACAATAAATAATTTATCATATCGTTTACTTTACAGATATATTAATGAAAAATTATGTAACGGGTCTATTCACGAGCCTCCTACTAATCCTCTTGAGAAAAACTATTTCTTTAAATATTGTTCTATTGAAAACGTTCTCCAGAAGAAGATGCGGTCAGTGGAAATGAAGGCTTATATTTAAGCATTAACTTTTAGGTTCGAGAGAGAGGTTAAGAGTAAGATGATAGAAGTTAATGATAATATAGCGCACAGTAATGGAAAATTAGTAGAGAGCGGCTCGACAATTAATTACTTAATATTCAGTTAAATGACAATTGATCCAATAAGTTATAATTGAATAATATCAACCGGAGGTCGAATTGCTGAGAAAGGAATTACGGTAATTCAGACAGTAAGTAGTCAAAGAGTAAGTTGATTGAATCTTAGCAATTATTAAATATATCATCTACCTTGCTTTTGCTCCTAAACTTAATTAAAGATGCATTTTCTACCCTGGGTTGTAGATATTTAGTAAAGAATAATAAACTATAATTGTTCTGACTATGGCTGATCTTTATTCTAACTCCCAAACACATATGAATGGGACAGCCACGTTCATTTCAATTAGAATACAATAATATTGTTGAAAGAGAAATAGCTACTCTCTTCCAGTCATCCTATTCATTTTAGAAACCCAATTAACAGCAAAGAGTGGGTGGAAAGACATTTGCAAATTATGCCAATATTGTTTGTTTTTTTTAATTAAAATATACTTCCTCCTTTTCAACAACTAAAAAAAACTTTTCTGTATTTTTGCAATTTAAACATATAGAGAAATAACCCAGATTTGACACTTTATTATGGTTAAGTGAAACAAAGTACAGGAAATCACACAAAATAAATGTTGAAAGTCTGGTTTTTTGACAGGGGGTTATACCGGCTGAAGTTGCAAGTGGATTAAAGAAAGTTAAGCAATATAAGATCATTTTATACATTTATTTCGTGTTCACATAAAATAAAAGGAAAACAGAACGTAATTGTATCAACTTGCTTCCTTCTAAACGAGTAAAACCCGCTCTTATCTTTTCAGACAAGAAAATTGTATTTCTCAGGGTAAGCAAGGGATGGATTTAAAATGCAATTCCCTCAATAAGCATTTAATCCTCCAAAATTTACTCAGTGTTATGCGCCCTAAAACACATTTTTTAAAACATTGTAAGACTTTTTTTTTAGAAATTTTGTCAGAACATCTATTGCATTAAATTTGTTTTTATCTTTTCATGTTAATTTTAGTCATTTTATTATAATTTACATCTCATTCTGAAGCAATACGAGGGTTATTGGTGACGGACCTCTTAGATTTACACCACGGTCAAGTGGCGAAGATGACGCATGAGCTGTGTGGGGCACCCCTCCGAACTTACACACCATATTATTCGGAGACAGTCTCTACAGATTTAACCCCTCTCTCCAGTAGCGCACACATGAATTTTTTAGGGGAAGGGAGTCCAGGGTCGACTATTCTCGAATCATGGTCCAATACGTCGACCAACATATTCTGTTGATTTTGTACTTTTTTGGAACAAAAATGGTAAACAATTAATTATTGAATAAATAATTAGCATTAATTAATAAAATTAATTATTTATAAAAAAAATAAGCTTTACGTACTATGCACATAGGTTTATAATCAATAAAAAAAAAAAAAAAAGGGTTTTGTGGGGAGTGAGTCGGACTCACCACTACCTCACCATCATTCTCCATCAACCCCTCTACAAGGCAGATCTTCGGAGGCACTAGGCTCGAGGTCATGACCATACCGTCCACGAGTCCGTAACTATAACCACTAGGCTACCGCCGCCACAATATTGCCAAATAAGAAAATTAAATTTCCCACAAAAATTGTGCAAATTTTCGATCCACAAAATCCAATTTTTTCATTTGTGAAGGGATGGATTTAAAGATCAAAAACTGAAAAATTATCATATTGCCAAATAAGAAAATTAAATTTCCCATAAAAATTGTACAAAGTTTCGATCCACAAAATCCTATTTATTTAATTTATGAAAACATGGATTTAAAGACCAAAAGTTGAAAAATTAGCAACATATAGTCAGAAGATAAAATATAAAGATCATACAACATTACGAAAAACACCTGCTTTTACCAGTAATAAGCTTATTTTTTTTAAAAAGTGTTTCCTTCAGAGTTAAGCAAAGAACTTGAGCCAGCAAGGGGCCATGTTATTGAATTGAATAAATTTTATGTAGGTACATAATTTTAGACATACGTTATTATGATAAAATACTTAAAGTGATCAATTGACACTTTAATATAACGACTACAATATAATAACCCTCTGCGTAATTAATTAAGTTTCTTTCTTCACTCACTGATTACACTGCCCTCTAAAAATAAATATAATTACGTTCACACAGATTTAAAAAATCTTTCTTTTCATGTCGAATCCTGTTTCTAAAAGAGATGACCTCTAAATGGTTCACACAAACGGCAATAGCTGCTCTGCTTTTTCAAAGATAGACATATAAAAAGTATATAAAAATGTTTAATGTAATTGACCGCAAAAAGAAACAAAACTTAACATCTAAAACATCATTTGGTCGTGTTCCGAGAAAGTGATATTTTCCTCGTAAGATGACGCAATGGGGCTACTTTATCAACGCTCTGGATCGGATGAATTAAAATTTATTAGAAAGTATATCAAAAAGAAAGAGAAAAAAGAAATAGCAAAGGAAATTCTCAAAAACTAGGGTTTATTTATTATTAATCTGAACTATATATCCCACTCTTATGAAAATGGCGTTGGTGGTACCGAGAAGTTTTGACCCATTTGGAAGTGAAAATAAAATTATTACATCATTTTTCTTCCAACAAAATCAATACAATCCTTATTTTCTTTCTTTTCCATTGAAATTTGAAAAAATAAAATAAAATTAGGATATTAAAAAGGAGGAAACTAGTTATAATCAAAAGAATGAAACGTTTTGCAAATGAATTACGAAATTTCTTCCATTTTGCTCCAATATATGTGGCTAGTAAAAACACTTTCTTTAAAAAATCCTCTAAATTAAAGTCGATATTAAACACAGATGCATAATAAAATATTGTTGGTGTGGATTGGGTAATCACATCATAATGAAAATTTTGTTTTCAAGTAGCCTTAAGGAGAACACAATACTATTCAATTGGCAAAAATCGATCAAAAATTCAAAGGGAAAATTTATTTAGCCCAAATTATTCTTTATACAATTTTTCTATATTCTTGCAAAATTTGACAGCTTTAAGTTAAGGTATCCGAACACGTTCCGAGTACTTTTTTAAAAAAATAGCATACTAAAACATAATTAATGCACCTTTTAGGAATCAATACCAATAAATATTAATATTTAATTAACAATTCTTTTTTTTTAAATATCTAAATTTATAAAAAAAATTGCAGTTGTAAGTAAAATTTTAGCTGTATTTTTGAAACACTTTAAAGAAATTAGAAGAAAAAAAAGTAATAAACTTATATCAGAGTAAAAGTATAACTAAAACAAATTAGATGTATTTTTCTAGAAAATGTATTAAAATTTTAATGTTTTATTAAAATTTTGAAAAATTACAGCTGATTGAGTAAATATATTGAGAAATGGGACATTTTTTATGAGATCACATTTAAATAACAAGCCATAACCCAAAAATATTCATATAATGAGACTTTTAGTACATTCTCTAAAAAATAACAAATATTTTGAATAATTTAAATGCCCTCTTCTGGTAGATTGAAGATCCATTTCCGGTTTTTCTAATTTTATAAAATTGATTGTAACATGGCCTCCAGGTAGCGTAGAAACAAAGTATGCTTGGTAAAGCCGGAAGAGAGCTCTTTCTATACAATTAAAAACAAAAATATATATGTTTTGATCGAATATGGTATTTCAACGTGTTCGGATACTTAAAACAACTCTAGAATAATGATAACTTTTATTTTCGCTTTTATTAGCATCCTAAAGGTAAAGAAAAGCATAAAAACTAATTTCTCAGGAAGAAAAGTAACTCGTATATCTTCATTTCAAATGATAAGACCTCCCCCCTCCCTTATTGTACCAAAAATACTGCGATATTTTTTCTACCTATTGCTATAAATTCAAGTAACAAAAATTAATATACATTTTTCAATAAAAGCAATACTTATTTTTTTTTTTAAAGTTCAACTAAGAATTTACACATTTTTTAAAGAATTTTCAATAAGCATTCATAATAATAAATTACAGTTTAAAAAAACTAAAAAGCACATTTTTATTGTTTATCGAACAAAGTTGTAACTTAATCTTAGGGTCGCCAAATCTGGAATTAGTCGCCAGATGCATGATGGGATCTGAAAATGGGAAATCGTTCATTCTGATCAGGACAATGGAACAAAATTATTAAATTATTGTATTGTCATTGGTCCTGGACAAGTGAGGAAAAGTTCGAATTAAACTGACCTTTTAAAGTGGGTAAAAATTGAGTTTAAAGATTCCGTTACATACAATTGAAGCTTATAAAAGGGTGTTAAAAAGAAGTATTTTACGAATATATATCGTGTTGGCAGAAAGCCCATACTAACTTTTGTAATACATAGTTCGACGTATTTGTAAAGCAAATTTCACGTGTGTAAGTCAATAGAACACACAAAAACTTTTCAAGGGAGGGGTGGGGGTCCATGGTCAAAAGTCCCCTAACTCGTATCATACCTCAAGACAACACCAATCGATTCTTCTGATTTTGTTCACAAAAATGGTAAAAAATAGATTATTGAATTAATAATTAAAATTAATTAATAATGTAAATTGTTAATTACAAGAACTAAATTAAATTTTACGTTATATATATCTAGGATTATCATCAATCGAAAAAAACTCAAGGGCTTTGAAGGGGAGGGAGAGTCCGGACCCCTAGGACACCCCCTTGTGTACGCCACTGACGTCGCACTATAAAGCAACACGAAGGATATTCGCGACGAACCTCGTAATTTTGAACCTCGGTTAAGTGACGAAGACGACACCTGAGCTAGCACCCTACTCTCCTAACTTTCAAACAAGGCTAACGTAAGAACTTCGAAAGATTACACGTGCATCATTTTCTCAACATGTTTGGCACCAGGACTCGAAATGACGGACACAATTCATAATTTTAGAAGTATAATAAATTTTGAAATACATGCAAGCATATAAATGTACAAAAATTGAGTTAATATCTCGATTTGAATAGATGATTCCATAAAACATTCTACCATTTCTGTTTTTTACCCTTATATATTGCCAACCCCCCCTTCCAAAATCAAATAAATACACGCAATTCCACAATCTAACGAATATTACGAACACGCCATATTGACAAAACACGTCACTACCCTAACGTATTACACAATTAAAACTTCAAGAACTCTATTGCAAAGAAGGAGGGTGGGGAACACCCACCCACGCAATCACCTGTTAATTTCGGTAAAGAAGCTGCTAAAGTTCAAATTATCGTCACACTCGGGTCAACGAACCTCGCATTATCGATAACCTACGCCAGCCAAGATAACACATAACGGGATCGACCTATAAACGCCTTGTGTCCAGAATACATGCATCCCTTAAAATGCACGGTTGGAGAGAAGGCTTTCATCCAAATTGGAATGGGACTTACGGAAGAGGGTGATGATATAATTAAGTGGTATTTGTGGCAGACTGTTGTCTGCGCTTCGTGTCTCACCGGTGGGTTTATACTAAATTATTTATACATTAATGGGTACTTATCAAGTTATTTGCCCTTCATTTGCTGTGAAAATGCGAATTGGTTGTTAACGGTATATTTCCATCGTGTTATCTTAATAACAGGATCTTAATGCAGTCTTCATTTAATGTTAAAAAATAGAGGATACGAGCTTAAAGCACATTTTTATATCGTATCTTATGGTATCACCACTGTACCGAAAGCAACATGTTTTAATATACTCTGTTACGAATTTTGTGTAAAATAGTGTAAATAATTCATATTTGGATTTGTAAAGCATTTATATTACTCTATGTTGTATTTGTGTGTTTTATGTTAAAATTGTAATGTTTGCAAACAACGCCGTCCCTTACGTTCCCTTGATTCAATGGGAACTTGGCAAAATCTTAGCGATAGAGCCAAGTTGGCATTATATTTGGTGACCATGTTGGCAACTTGGCGACCATTTTTGGCGAGATCGAGACCTTATAGAAACTAGTAGAGAAATCCACTAATTTCATGATCTATGACGCAAGTAGATCTTTCTCGAAGGATCCCCGGGCCTATAAATAGAATGCTCGCCGAAACGAGTCAGTATGGTTTTGACCAGCGATTAGTAGTCTTGCCTTGACCGTTGAAGCGATTAGTGTTTACTTAGGCTGCTGAACGAGCGATTGCTTGCGTGTGGAAAATCTTTCACATACTTGTATTTTAGACACTGATAATTGCGTCTGAGTGCTGTTGAAGGTGTGAAGACTTTCTGATATTTATTCTGCAAATTTTGCTGCTGAATCCTGTATTTCAAGGATTGATTTTCGACAACAAATTCTCATCATTCTTAAAGAACTGCCTTGTTTTTTGCGACTGATTTGCATAAAATCCTCAAACCCCGGTCAACGTAACAATACTATTCATTTATGCTTGATCTAATGGATATTTCCCATGTTTATAAAAACCGTTTTCCGAGGTCATCCCTTTCTGTATTTTAATATATGAAATTAAAAATCCCATTTTGGCTCTAACAGTCTAATGTCGTAGAATAGAACAAAAACACGTATTGAGCCACCCCCCCCCTCTTCATGAGAGATCTACTCGTATATACGCCCCTGGCACGAGTCCTTCATTCTAAGTTCCGGATAAGTGAGGAGGACGACAACCGAGCTGGTCTCCCCTCTCCAAACTTCAGCACCACGTCAACGTGAGGATTGAGCCGAAGTAGATTTAACGTGTATCCGCCTCCTCAACACGGCGGGTACTCAGCGGCACGAGAATTTGAACACACCATTCGACAGAAACGAATGCCACGAGGGTGCGAAAATGACTACTTAAGTTGCCACAATATACGGAAATTTAGATTTACTCAATAGAAAAATTTTAATTTTAACAACTCCAAAAATTGTTTATAAAAATCTGTATTAAATTTGTTTGATTTGGTTTTGTTTTCCTTAATGAATGTTTTTTTATCGACCTATAAATTCTAATGCTGACTGTTGCCAAACACTAAATACAAATAATTCCAAATTTGCGTTCGAGCCAAGTAGCCGAGCGGTCATGGTCACGAACTCGTGGCCTGGTGCGACATACCCGGTGATCAAGAAATAAGAGGAGGTGTTTGGAGACCAGTAGCTTGTAATGTATTTGGCGAAATATGACAAAATTTACTCACTATACATATTTAAGTGTGCAGTTTCGATTTTTCAAATAAAAAAAATTAGTACCAAAAAACCCCGATAGGGGAATTCTGGCGCTCCCATCAAAAATTCAGCAGAGAATTTGCATATACACACGATTGTAACACAATATCGGGGATAAAAGTAAGGGTTGCGGGAATTCCAGTGATTCTGTTAGAAGTTGATTATCGATGGATTTGTCACTACGTGATCGAGCGTTACTGGTGAAATTATTTTATCAGCGGGAGGAAAATGCCAATTCTACTCTTCGCGAATACCGGAGGCTAAAGAAGTTACGCAGAGGTCCTATGACCATAACTAACCTACGGAGAATGGTTCAAAAATTCGAAGCAACTGGAACACTTAGTGTACAACCACAGGTCGCGGTCGTAAATGCATTAAGGAAGAACAAGTTGAAGAAGTTGCAATTGCCGTTCAAGACCAAGCTGCAGTTAACAAGCAGGGCACCACCAGTGCACGTTCAATATCAAGACAAGCAGATATCCCGTACTCAACAGTGCAGAAGATATTACGTAAGATCCTGAAATTTTATCTGTATAAGATAACACTCATTCAAAGATTGCTCCCGTGTGACAAAAATACCCGACTGGAAGTGCTTTGAGATTTTTGGCTCGATTGGAAGTGGATGACGAGTGGCCATGGCGCATATTATGGAGCGATGAAGCTCACTTTTATCTGCATGGTGATATCAACACACACAACTGTCGTATTTGGGCTGATTCAAATCCACAGGTTGGTCAAGAGATCCCTTTACATTCGCCTAAAGTCACAGTTTGGTGCGGGTTTACTGCTTCTTTTATTATAGGCCCATACTTTTATGAAGAAGTTGGTAGAAATGGAATAGTAACTTGCTCTGTCAATTCCAATAGGTATGCTGATATGCTCGAGAACTTTGTGATACCTCAACTGTAGCAAAGAAATTGTATCGATTCTACAATTTTCATGCAAGATGGTGCTCCACCACACATCGGAAGTCGAGTAAAAAATGTCCTGATTCAGTAATTATAGTCGTGCATTTCCGATGAATTGGCCTTCAAGATCCCCAGATCTGAATCCTTGCGATTTCTGGCTGTGGGGTTACTAGAAAAGTGTTGTTTATCGTGGAGATGTTCCTGAGATTCCTACGTTAAAAGATCAAATAACATTGCATGTTAGAAGAATAAATGCAGATATGCTGCGAGCCACCGTCGCAAACCTTGTGTACCGTATCCAATTATTAGAACATCAGGCTGGTGGACACCTTGAGCCAATTTTGTAAGTTACTATAAAAAATTATTTTTTTCTGGTATTTAGTGTATTGTTATTTACTGTTTCCAATAACAGTTATGTTTTTACACTACAAAATACGCTTGCAGCGCCAGAATTCCCCTACCGGGGATTTTTCGTACTAATTTTTTTTTTTTTTTTGATAAATCAAAACTGCACACTTAAATATGTGTTGTGACTAAATTTGGTCATATTTCGCCCAATACATAACATGTTATAGGTCTCCAAACACCTCCTCTTATTTCTTGATCACCCGGTATATCAACGTAGCTCTAGAAAGCAACACGATGGTTATCGGCGAGCAACTAAGTAATTTTGAGCCTCGGTCAAGCGACGAAGACGACATCTCAGTTAGCACCTCTATCTCCAAACTACCACACCACGCCAACGGGAGGACTTCGACCTCGACAGATTTAATGTGCACTAACCCCCTCCCCACGGCGGGTCTTCAGAACCTGCGTGTCGAACCTGCGACACACAGACACGAATTCATCACTAGAATACCGTGGCCATATTGCAGTTGAGAGCTTTTTCTTTTTAGAAAAACATTTGAAGGGGAAAAGTGTTTTCTTCAAACATTTCATTAAAAAAAAAAAAGGTCCTTAAGTTTGTTTTTTGTTAGAAAACTAATTTTTAAACAAAAGAAAAGATAGATGTCAACCCTTCTGCCAAAAAAAAGATACAGAAATCATTTTGGCTCTTGTATCAACTGACTATGTGTTTGTCAAGACATTGTTCGTGTCTTGGAAACATAAAAATCATTTCACTTCCTCGAAAGCGTTTAAAAGCTCAATGACTCAATTAGGCGTTTACGGAACCCATTTACTTGATAACCACTTACAGAATGGGGAAAAAACAAAAATTGCAATTAATTCGAGCGATTTCCTGCAGGGGGGTGTTTCAGCAAATGGAGCGGAAAGATAATATCGAGCGATGAACGGAGCCAGATAAATAAATGTTACAGAAAAACACCACAACTCCACATTCGGGTAAAACATCTCCGGCATCCTTGCCTTATATATATTATTTGGACGCATTTCAAAATTTCAAAAAGGCATTTTGGACGCAGATCAAATATTTTGTTTTGGGGGGTGGAAGACGAGCAGAGGCGGCCCATTTCTGAATCCTTGGCATTATTTTTCGTTCTTTCAAGAGTGGGTGAAAAAAATTGTTTATCTAACTGACATTAGTTTATTTTTCTTTAATATTATGTAAGAAATAAAAGCCAGACGACTCTTTAATCGGCAAGGAAGAACGTCTTAAAAGAAAAAAAATTGTAATAGAAAAATTCGATGTTGGAAACATAGCAGTTGCAGTGACATACAGATAGACGTAATTTATGGAAATGCTTTTGGGTCCTAAATCTTTTTTAGACGTCTACGCGCGGAGAGTATATTTTTAAAATCCTTCTTATGTCCTGGGATTTTAGAGAAACTGTTTTGAAAGTAGATGAAATGTCTTAAGATTTGATGCGCGACGATTTATTTAACAGGAAAAAGACAGAAATGTCATTTCAAATGTAATAAACACGCGACTGATTTTAATATTAAAACTGACAAATATATAATTTAAAAGGAGTTTTAACATCAACTCCAGAAATCTATTATAAATAGAAGAATTCAAAACTTTTACAACTAGCAGTTGAAATTAAAATATTTTCCCCGAAAAAAAAATCAATTTAATTACATTCAAACATAATAGAATCTCTAACCCAATGATGAACACAAGAATGGAAAATAATAAGCGTGTATTTTTTAAACAAGACTGGAACCGTAGCCGTTTTAAACTTTAAAGAAGTTCAACTCGATCAAAAACTTCTCTTGGAATTATTGGAATCCATTTCGGTACAAATCTCTTAAAGCAGGGGAGGGCTTAAATACGGCCAGTCGATTTAGCGGGACTATTGGACCTGACATAGATTTTAAAACAATTTTGAAGAAATATACCAATTTTAATGATTAAAAAAAAAAGGTTTTTTTTCTTTTTCTTTTTTTACACAAGTGAAAAATTTTACACAGAAAAGTTATAAATTTCTAGATGTAGAGAAAATATATTTGGGAATTTTAAGTATAAATTAATTTTTACTTTAATTTCTCATTTTTTTGCACGTGCAAAAATAAAATCCACTCTTAAAAAGTACGCAATATGATTATCAAAAAATGTTTTTTTTTTCTCAAAAAAAGCATTCCGAACTTAACAATTTGGTTGATTTTAATACGACAATACATATATAATTTAAGTATCTCTAATATTTTAAGCCATTCATATAAATATTACAATGTCATACAGAATATCCATACAAAATAATCGTTTTTAACTTCAGTTCAAAAATTTTTATTCCATACCTTAAGGTATCCGACTACCTTGAAATTGTGAATTTTGCCAAACATTGGCAATTTTTTTTTTTTATGGTTTTATTTTATAGACCATCTTCTTAGATTTTTAAAAATACCAAGTTTATTATTTTCCGTTCACTAGAACAAAAACTACAAGAGTTTTAGTAAAAGCAGATGTCATTACTTTAAGAAAGTTGTCATACTTTAAAACGTGTTTTAATCGATATGTATTTTTTTTTTTTTGAAATGCTCAAACGGGGACAGCGATTGCTCAATAAGTTTTGAAAATAATGAACTGTGATTTGTGTGTGTGTTTTGTATAATAGTAGAAGTGTTTTAACCTTCAGATGTATCAATAACTTTTTTATTACAAAATTTACAGTCCCTTATGTTAATATAATCACTGTCTTTTTTTAAGCAATTTCATATAATAACTAAGATAAAGTGCTCTAGTTTTTGTAAGAATTAAAATATCTCTTATCCGGAAGGTCATTTCAAAAATGAATAACATAGCAACACATCAAAATTGAAAATTTGTTTATGAACTTTTGGTACAGAATAGGCCCAGTTTGTTATTTTTTGTAAATTTTTACCCTTTTTAGTAATAATAATTTCTTTTTCTGTTCTTAATTTTAGTATATTTTTCTTAAAATGTACTAAACAAATCTAAAAACCACAAATAAATCTCCATATCTCCATTAAAAAAAAAAAATCTGTCGCAAGTAGTCGGATACTTTAAATGATCTTTGAAATACGATCATTACTACATCAAAGAATACAATAAAAATACATTTAGATGCAAAGGCCAACCAAGCACAATGCTCTACAAAACTTCTGGATCTTGTAAACGGATTTGTTTCAATCTCCATATAATGACATAATATCTAATTTATAATGCATTATGAATATCGATTCTGAATGATCACAGTAACATATATCGATATTACTACGAGATATTAGAAATTCATTTTTACTCTTAGCAGCTAAAGATTTAACACCTATCTAAAAAAGATTGTGTTAGGATCCAACTACTTCCTGTATTAGATTACATGATCAATTTTTATATGCTGGAACATCATCAGCTCAGCTCAGGCGAGTTGAAAACTAACCAGGGGAAGGGGAAGGGCCCGATGGAAGCAATGGATATAAATGATGATGACGCGTAATCAAGGTACAATTTGTCTTAATTTCGGAAAAAAATATCTCTTTAGTCGATCGACTGAACACATTTGGAGTAATCACATCCCCCTCCTTTCTAAAGAAAACTAAGTAGGGGGATTTTATTTTTGGAGTTCTGATGAGATAGAAAAAGGACTTACGTTTCAAAAGTTGAGACTAAGTCCGATACACAAGGCATAAAAAGTTATTGACCTTCAGTAACTAAACATAAATTGGTGTTACTCAAGAGTATCTCATTACTTGACTCATATAGATAGAGAGACAGTGAATTAAAACTTATTTTTTCATTTCCTTTATTTACTTCAAGCAAAGTGCCTCTTAGATATATATGTAGAAAGTATATCTTAATTTAAAAAATAGAAAGGTGGTATAAAAATGAGCTTTTACACTCTTGGTGAATTTTAAAAGTGTGTACCTCACACACACACATGCAAAGGCAAAATGGAGAATATTAGGGACCTCCTAAAAAGTCAAGTTTTGGGACCTCAAGCCGAATCTTGCAAAGGATTGCAAAACCATAACATCAGGCTTTGGGGCCCATAGAATCTTGGGCCTCCCCACGATGCGGGGGTACACGTTACGCCAACTCATGACTGACCTTTCGGCTACGGTGGGCACTTTGCATTTGATGTAACTTACAGACTAAACTCAATGGCGCAACAGCCTATGAGGGCCAAGACCTACTGTACCCATCTCAGTATACACGATCTTTGGACGCTGAAGTGCATGAGATGTTCCGATCAGGTGGTTAGTCCCCCAGTGTTTAATCCCCAAGAAAACTTGATTATCGACCCACTGAAGGGATGAAAGGCTGAGTCAATCTTGCCCAGGCCGAGGATGAAACTTAGACATTTCACAGTAAAAATGCGGACTTGGAACTATCAAGAATTAAGACCTTTCGATTGACTATTTGCCTTTTTTTCGCACTAGAGCAAAATAACCTCCAAGTAATTTTGAATCACAGTATGATGACGAGTGAGATGACGACGTGAGTGAGTGAGTTTTTTGTCGCACTGTTAAGCTACACGAGGGCTTTTGGCGATGGACCTCGTAATTTTGAACCATGGTCAAGTGACGAGGACGACACCTAAGCTAACACCCCTCTATTAACTACCACACCATACCAACGGGTAGACGTTTGAACCCTCGACAGATTTAACGAGCATCGCTTCCCTACACGGCGGATCTTCAGTGGTACTGGGCTCGAACTCATGACACGCCGGCCACGAGTATATTGCCTTAACCACTAGGCTACCGCGGCCACGTATGATGATGACACTTGAATTGAGACCTCATCCTGCTATTACAGGAACCTTTGGATTTTAACTTAAAGCCTTTATTATTCCGGACGATGATCTTCGGTGGATTCTATATTTGATTTCAGAATTAACAGAGGAAAAAATTCTTAATGAATTATGATCTTTTGACATAATTTCCATTCTCTAATACCCTATTTCCTCACAAATATCCCCCAGACAACTCACTAATATGAGATTACAACCAATTGCTCGGCATCACCAGTGCTCGAACCTCAGAGATAGGAAAAGAGAATTCGAGACTATTCCCGCGCATCCAATTCGATTTCGATGAAGAAACAGCCAAGACATGGTACGTCAGTTCACTATTTTGAATGGTGATATTTAAAGAGCTGTCAAGAGCCTCATGTGCGCCACCATCTAGTGTTTCAACCCCAATGACGCCACCATCCACCAAGAGGACCGCGGAAGTTTACATTAACACCAGACTCTACTTTTGTCACATCAAGCCTACATCATTGGCTATTTTGGCGACAATCCACGATCGTGGCAAGGGGACATGCGAGTTAAAGAAAGAAAAGGCTTCCTGAAGAAATCTTCTCGCAGGAAACTGACCCACATTTGATTGAGATGAAAAAGAAAACAGGCAAGAATCCTATAATCAAAAGTATGATTGGCTGACACGTAAACGTACTATACGTCAGAAAGCAAGGGAACCTCGGGTAAAAATTTAGTTTAAAGGTATAAAATTATATTATATATATATATGGGGAGAAAAAGAGTGAATTTTTGAACAATTTAAAATGTAGACTTATTTTTCATACTAGTTATTAATATTTTTAAAAATACCGCTTTGTAATTTTTTTCAGTTTTGCACCCCTGATATAAAATTCTACTTAAACAAAAGAAAGAAAGAATTATGGATTTGAATAAGTAATTAAAATTACACAAGTTGCCATATATGTAGTTGTTTGGACTACACGGCACTGGTGAAAATGTATTTGATTTTACGAAATTGATATTGAATTAACATTAGTACAGCACACACACAGGAATTTTTCAAAGGAGGGGGGGGGGGGTCGAAAGTCCACCATTCTCGTTTCATGCTCCAACACGCCACCTAACATTCTTTTGATTTTGTCAATTTTCGAGAACAAAAAATGAGTAAAAAGTCATTGAATAAATAATTAGTACTAATTAATAAAATTAATTATTAATAACAAATAATTTAATTCTTATATACTATATACATGGGATTATAATCAATCGAAAGAAAATTCAAGGCCTATGGGGTGGTCCGGACTCGAGGACCCCCTTGTGTGCGTCACTGATTAAAATTGATCTGGATCTACATAAATTATACAGACAGCAAATCCAAGAAGTAAAATTGGAAGATAGGGGAGGTTGTGGTATTTTAAGTTTTGAAACGAAGATTCTAACAATCATTTTGTTTCAAGCCATTCCTAGAAACAAGATTTTTAATGTTAAAAACTAAAATCAAAGATTAATTAATGTAGCTCTGCTAACATTTGAAACCTTGAGGAGAGTTGATTCTTTCAGATGCGGATTCATGATACTTGTTTTGATAAGCACAAATCAGAACTGCACAAAAAATATTAACGTTTCTTTGGATATTCACAAATATACAAACAAATTAGATCCTTTTCTAAATGAGATTTAAAATTTCAATACGCTGTATTAAAATATGTTGCGAACTAGACAGAAAATCCAGGCGGGCCGTAGTTTGCACGTCTCTGGTTTAGAACGTGAGAAATACGGCAAAAACTACGAAACCACGTGATGGCCTGGGGTAGCCGAATGGTCACGATCGTGAACTCGTGGGCGGCGGTGTCGAATCACAGATTCGAAATCTCCCCTCTAGACCCAATCCCCCCGTGTGGAGGGGTTGATGTACGTTAAATCTATCGGGGTTCTAAGTCCTCCTATTATTAGAGTTGTGTGAGTGAGTGAGAGAATATTAACGTCGCACTGATTAGCAACACGAGGGCTTTTGGCGACGGTCCGCGTCATTTTGAACCATGGTCAAGTGACGCGGACGACACCTGAGCTGGCACCCCCCTCTCCTAACTACCACGCCACACCAACGGGAGGACGTTTGAGCTCTCGACAGATTTAACGTGCATCGCTCCCCTACACGGCGGATCTTTAGTGGTACTAAGATCGAACCCATGACATGCTAGCCATGATCCGATGCCTAGACCACTCGGCCACCGCGGCCTATTAGAGTTGTGTGAGCATTTATTAATGTCATGTTATAAAAGCACAACACGAAGGCTATATTGGCGTGGTGTGAACAATTGTCGAAGGAATTTCCAGCTCAGGTGTCGTCTTCACTTAACCGTGGTTCAAAATCACCAGGTCCGTTGCCAATGGATCCCGTGCTACTTCACAGTGCCACGCAAATTAAAATAAAATTCAAGCAACGTGGTTATGCAAAATGTGCAATTTTGCATAACCACACAATATCAATAACTATTCCAGAGAAGGTCATTGGTAGAACATGGAACAAATGGCGTAAAGGAGAACCATTTGGGCCCATCGCAAAGTCAGGCTTTGGGCCCCCTAGAACCCTGCCTTCTCTCCCCCCCCCCTGCGGGGGTGTACGTTACGCCACTGCATGGAACCGTGAATCCAAAGAAAATCTTGTGAAACATAAAATATTGCTCGCTTAAAATGGAAATGCTCTGAATCGTCAAGCAGCGTGGCGGTGGAAGTGAGGAAAGAGATATCAATTCAAGTATCCCATTCTGCATCTAGATGTGTCTCAAAGTAAAAAGATTTGCCACCATTAATTCACCGAGACATTTACCAAAAACAAACAAAACCGGAAGCAATTCTGGCCATATTAGATTCCACCAGATCTACGACTCCTAACCTAATTTTGAAGTCCATTTCAGAAAAACCGTATCCACACGTGCATCTGACACAAGTTGTCGTGTTCCACAACCATAAACAACTCCCGACATATATAATCGTCAATATTTATTTTTCAGTTTCCTCAACCAAAACCGACACGAGAGGCAAACACAAAAAGTTGAACAGCCTTGGACTTGGGATGGATATCAGCCAAAGAAATCGCCGTAGCCAGAACTTGATTACCATATCCGTCGCAAGTCCAGATAAGCATGTCTTTGTTTCTACATTCTGAAAAAAGCTCATACCCTCTCGTCTTTAGATGCGTGGGGGGAGAGGTTCTTTTTTTCAAACATCAGCGGTCATTCTGTGGGGACAGACAGACGATCTTTATTGTACTGACGTCAATTTGGACGCGCTAGACCATGTTCCGAAAAAGGTGAAAGGGATTTTGGAAAAAAGAAATGAGTGAAAGAAGGTAATTGAGAGCAATTGGAAGGGTTATTTTCAGCTTAGTCAGAAGTGAAGGCTTCCTTCTCTTGGCTTTTTACCGGAAATCTTGCTTATTGTGAACGTGATAAGCGAAAAAAAGTTAAAAGAAGTTTCCAAGAGTATGAATGAGTAAGATTCAACGAACCATAAACGAAATTAATTTGTTGTTGCAAAGTATTGAAATGCTTCTTTTGAAATAAAACCAATAAATTATTTTTTTTTTAAAAAACCACTCGCAATATTACTTTTTTGATACTTACATATGTATTCGCCTGTAAAAGATAACCGAAAAAGAAGAAAAAAAATATTACACACAAAATTAATTGTTGTATTAAACCTTGGAATTTTCAAATTGCAGCCTTGAATGTAATTTATACAAAAATAAACATCCCCTCCCCCTATTCTCGAGATTTGATTTGTAATAATAGAAAGTCAACATTCAAATATTTACGTTTAAATATAAAACCACAAAAATATTTCGACTGCACAACCGCAAACAATATAAAATTTTTAAAAAAAAAACAGTAATCGGAAATTTGAACACATATTTTTTAAATGATCAGGCAGACCCTATCACACCATAGTATAAAAACCTTGTATTTCAAGTACTACGATTGAAAGAAGAAAATCTAATTGCATTCAAATTTAAATATTGATTTCGAAATTGGGAAATAAAATATGTAATACATGTCAGTTTTAAAAAGTGAAAATTCCTTCCAGTAGTAAATAATTTCAGCAGCAGCTATTCAAAGTATCAAAGTTCATGTTGTGAAAATACACTGGGAAATAAAATGAATAGGATTTTACAGGTTAGAAAGAAAAATCAATTTCATATTTATTCAGTGAATTTTTAAATTTAAAGGCGATTTTTTTTGCAATAGCAAAGTTTTATCACGTTATAAAAATTTAAATATTTTATTTAATACTTTCAAAAATCTACATTTGATGCACTTCAATTTGTTTTGAAACAGAATTTTTCTTAATTACCCGTGGGGGAGTAGTGGGGAGGGATGAAAAATAAAAATAATTAATTGTAATTCATCATAAAAAGTAAATTAAAATTATGGAACACCCAAGTTTTCTTTAATACTAATAAGAAAATAATGTATGGCCGAAAATACTTAACATAATTAAAAAAAAAAAAATCAATAAAGTGTGTTTTATTCAATCTACTAGAAACGTATTTAAAAAAATATCTAGCTCAAAAACGATTTTTAATTACACGAATTTGAAATTAATAGCCAATTATATAATATACTGAAGAAAATAAACATTTCTTTTGGAGTACCAAACATTACTCAAGAACATCTGATTTAAAAAAAAGCATTTTACTTTCTTTTTTAGCATGCACTTATGCAGAACAAACGCATTCAATACGATATGTTAAAGGACAATTTAATCCTCTTTTCAGCTGATTTGAGATTTTTGGCAAACTTTTAAGAAATATATGAAAAATGTGTGATCGAGAAGATGTATAAATAAAAGAAATTTTTTTTCATAAAGTTTCTACTAGAGAATTTAAAAATTATGATTATAAAACATCAAAACACTCTTTTCTAAAGAAAAACAGCTTAATGGATTACAAGGGTAAAAGGTAACACTTTATTGTACACACCTTTTTTTAAAAAACTGATAGAAAAATATCAGTCTACAAAGCGTTTTTAAGAACACAAGTTTTAAAAATAATTTCGTTACACAAAGAGATAATGATTACGTAAATCATAATTATTATCTATAATCAATTCCGAAGAAAAATAAATACTTATATTTATAAAGAATAAAAAATAAAAACAAGGTTCATAAAATCAAAAATTGGTCACGAAAAATATTTTCTGATTACCGAAACCGAAAACTTCGAAATAAAGTTATCATTTGCCAGATAACCTATCCCACCACACAATCATTTTTTAATTTAAAAAAATAACATAAAAGACAATTTAACACCCACTTTTCAAAATTTAACAGGCCGTATCATAAAAAAATTAAATGCATCACAAAACATCGCCAACTACATTATGAAAAAGAAAAAACCTTTTCTTACCTGACACACTATCCCATTCAAAGTCACTATTGGCAGCGTAGGCTGCATTGTTGCGGGGCAATCCCATACAAGAGCTGAAAAACGCCCTGGCAAATCGACCCCGAAAAGGGTTCTTGTCCACAGAAGAAAGATCTTCACTAGAACTATTAGTCAAAGTCGACATGGTAACTTTCGAACGATTTTTCAAACACGCTTGTCAGTCGCATCAGTTCAAAGGAATCTTCAATCGCACAATCACTGAATAATTAAATACTGGAAAAATAAATCACCACAGAGGAATGGATTCCAAGATTTTGTGTCGGTTCCTTTTCATGTTCAGACGTAAGAGATGAAACTGTAGACGGGCAAATCAGATTCAACACGCTGTAATCCACATGTAGATCGGTATAAAAACACGTCCAATTAAATATCTTTAAGTGATCGCTCTTGTCCAATTAAAACAACCGATTACATCAATCATTTATTCAATTACAGCACAAGTTTCACATCGACGAATAATCTGGTTCTGATTGGTCGAAAAAATAAACCCACTAAAATTGACAAGTGTTAAATATACAAACAACCGTCAGCATAAATCCACTCATCCAAGTTGAAAAATTCCGTTTATTTTAAATTATCGTCTGAATAAAAAAATTCCAATAGCTAATCTGTACGGTAAATAAAATCTGAAGCAAAATAATTCCACCAGGTATTTTGCAGCATGAGTAATTGTTCTATCAATATTATCAACGAAGAATTAAATACGTTAATGTTAAACTCGCAGTGAAACGGACAGTTCACACCTAGAACTAACACGTGAATGACAATGCCGACCAGTCAGAGAAACACAAAATTTTTGTTTCTGTGGTGGAACGAAGTCCAGGTGAGGTTTCACAGCTGCTCGTCACGCGCATGCTCTGTAGATGGCGACGGTCGAGTGAAAACCGTTGTGGGGGTATATTCCATATTCTCAGTGAAAGAATAAAAATAGTGAGCGACTCTCTTTTTTCCCCCCTGGAGGAATTATCACTTCAACACCAATTATTCGCCAATTTTATCGCCAAATTAGAAAAAATAATTTTTGAGAAGATTTAAAAAACTTTTTTTCGTAGATCATTTGAATGATTTTTTTGTTTGTTTAGAATGAATTTATCAACCAATGTAGAATTTAAAAAATTTCGAGATTTTTTTTTATAGAATAAGTAGAATATTCTTAAGCAATGCAATTTTGAAAACACAATAAAAAAAATGTATAGTTCAACTTGCACCGTAAAGTTTACATAAAAGTTTTTAAAAAATTATTTTTTCAGAAGCATTAGTTTAATTTTTGCAATAATTCTCCATCAAACTGAACTGAAGTAATTTAATGTTTGGAATATTCATTTTTCCTCTTAAAACTCACTACTAACTAATATTTTGTTGAAAAAGAGCACGCTTAAATTTACAAAATCAAATGTTTTATTATTAATATAATAATTCATCCATTGCGCGAGAATTACTTGTCAGTGATCATAAACTTTCGTTTTCCTTTCGTCTTTATGGAAGAATGAGACTGTAATTTCTTTTAACAAAAAATGACAACGATCATTCTAATCGTAGAATAATAAATTGTTGCTATCGAAAGTTATAAACACAGCAGCACTTTGAAAAAAAATCATGTATACATTGTCGATTTACCGTATGTCACACCGAATCCAAATATAATCACACAGATCTCTGTCCATCACTTAAACACGTCCAAAAACAATCATTCTGGAAAAAGGAACGTCCAACACACAACACGCGCGCACACCCCGTTCCAGAACAGAAAAAGATCCGCTATTTCCATAAAATGATCAGAAAAGGAACCCACGCCGAGTTCGCCGTTTGCATCCGCCGCGAAAAAAAAGTTTTCCTCTAATAGAGTCCCAAAGAAAACTTGTTCATTGAGTACCTACTTCCCGCTTGTTGCTATGGCGACCCAAAAGAGGTTGCTTTTGTTCTGGTCGCCAAAAGAAGGCCGAGGTCGCCAAGAGGGATAATAATGATAACAAAAAGAATCCTGGCGAGGCAGAGAAAAAAAAATGGCGAGTTTCTTATCTTTTTTAGAAGGATGTTTTTTGAGGGAAAAATATATGTGCCCCAGGTTTTGGAAGCATGTTTTGTTTGCGATAAAGAAAGTTTTATGATTGTAACTTTTAAGAAGAAAAAAAGGATACTCAATTACTGGTAGTTTGCACGTATAGTTTAGGAAGGAAAAAGTATGTAAAAAATAGCATCACCATTTACGATATCGAATTTGGAACAGTGCTCTAAAAATTTCAGTTTTTTTTAAAACGCTTTCAAGAAAAATATCAGATGAATACGGAAATGTGTTTTGTACAAAGTGAAAATGAATTCGTTTCTACCTGTTTAGGGATATTACCTAGACAACTATAAATTATCGTTTAATAAAAACACTTTTTTTTCTTCTTTTTTGCGTATTTTTTTTACAGATAATTGCTCCTCAGTGGCGTACGGAAAGGTGGGGTTTGGGGGGTTCAAACCCCACCCTTGAGTGAAAGGGAGAAAGTTTCAAATTCTTATGACAAAATTTTGAAAAATCTAATAACTTTTTAAAAACTATTATATTGTAGTCCTTTAACACTCACTCTTTTACTGACTAAAAGCAAACAATAATCAAAAACATAAAGTAGAAAATAAATTTTTGCATGTGTTTGTCACCTTTCACGTCTGCTTTTACCAGTAATGAATTAAATTTTCAAGAACATAATGAGGTAAAAAAATTTTAAAACTTCAAAGTTCTTATTTTATTGTATAAAAATCCCAACAAAAATGAAATATTTACTTAACATTGTTGATTTTCAACCTTTTTTTTTTGTTTTTTTTTGTTAGGTATAATCGGAAATTTAAGAAATGATAGAATATAGAATCAAACTATTCAGAATTTTAAAACAATCATAAGCCACCATTTTTCGCCAACAGACCTTCAATCAGTTTATTTATAATTTATCTATATTTTTGGCAGGTTTTGAGGTCAAATAAGTTTTCATTTTGAAGTAAATAGCTATCCCTTTATGTTTTTCTTGTTCTTTCACATTATTCTTTTTATATATTTCTTTTATTTCTTAATTATTCTTTTAATTCCTTTCTAAATTTTTCTACGTCATTCAATTCGCAGAACAATTGAAAATGCCTCGTCCAATTTCGGAATTCCCCTCTTCTAAATAAATTTGATACATATGTTTCATAATTTTAAGTCAAACCACAAAAAGTGTGAAAATTCTTTCGATTTTCATCAACATATTTCATCACTATATTCAAATGAATTACTGATAAATGTTAATAGTTTATTTATAATTAATCTTAATTTATTAATCACATATGTATGTGGTAAATAGTTCAATTATAAATATTTTTAAAAACAAACTAATTCTTACGCAATATTAGCTAAATAATAATAAAAAGATCCAGGCTTAAGAAAACTCTGAGAGGAAGTCAAAATTTATTGGATCAACGTTTTCGAAATCACCTCTTTCGTCACTGGAGAGCAATTCTAATTCCATAATAACACGCAGCGTATATTCCATTTATGGACCCAGTTACACACCTACAGGCCATCTCTCTTCCCAAAATTATTAGGCGTTAAAACACATTGTACGGGAGCGTATATTTACGGGATTATCAGAAACAAACTGAGTAGAGATAGCAAGCCCAAACGATGTCATTATGTCAGAGATACAGCTGTCTTCCTGCAATGTCAACACCCATCACTTTTATAGATTCGTTGACTCTCCGCGGGTGCCCTCCGTTCGCGCGTGCAGCTGTCGAAAGAGCTAGAGTACTCGAGTCCCGGAAAAATTAAGAATCCTTCACAATCACATAAACAGGAAGTCATCTGAAAGGGATTTACAATCCTGGAAAATTTTGTTTTTCTTTCAGGAGAATAATTTTAAAGAAATCTTATCAATAACAGATCATTTGGGAACGAATATTTCGTTATAATTTCACGGATTTTTAAAAAAATATTTATACGCATTATTTAGAAATTCATTCTTAATCAATCCACTTGAAAGGAAAACCACACAGTTAACCCTCGTAGATCAGTAAATCAGTGCCGGTTTATCCATTAGGCGCTTGGGGCGGGCGCCCAGGGTCCCGGAAGGGACTTAAGGGGCCCGGGCAAGCTGGACTTAACAGATTTTCTGGTTATAAATTTCGATCCGCCAGTGCCAAGGGGGCCCAAAATCAACTTAAACCGGCACTGCAGTAAACCACGATATTTTTGAGTCAACCTACAAAGCTTGATAATTAGCTACAACGCTAAATTTCCTCAGCAGAATCTACTACTGAGTTTCAGAATTTGTATTTTTAAGTGATTCGGGACTTTTTTTTTTTTTGTTTTGGTAAGTACGAAATTTACAATTATGTGACAAGTTCGATTATGATATTTCCCTAGGATCCTTGGCGATCTTTTTCTATCTTCGATCTTTCTACGTGTGATTTAATTGCCCCCTCACTCTTCCCACTTCTTTCGTATTTGCAAAGTTTTGTATAAATTACAAACCCGTGTTGCTGTTGTTTTTTGTATAAATATACACTTAATTAATCTAATACCGATGGACCTCAAAATTTCATATCATGGTCAAGTGACAAGGACGACACCCTAAGTTGCCATCCCATTCTCCAAACTTAAAAAACTAGGCCAACGTGAGGACTTTGAGTCATGACAGATTTAATATACATCAGTCTCTCTACACCATAAGTTCTCAACGTGGACGATAACGCCCCCTTGTGTGCGTTTGAGGCTTTCAGGGGGGCAGTAAAAGACCCAGAGAAAATTAGGGGGCGTTGACATGGAAAGGAAGGGCTTGGGAAGATTAACGAAATATAGTCTAAAAAAGGTTTAAAAAAATATGCTGATTATGTACTGACAAAAGTAAACTTTAATACTGTTCACCTTATGCTGATTGTATGTATTTAAATCATTTTTATTTCACTTGTACGAAAATTCACATATTTCGTAGTTCGGGCAGTGGATGAAAAAAAAGCTTACATTACATTCAAATCTACATTAAATTGAATGATATAGGGCAGAGGTGGGGAACCTGCGGCCTCCGCGAGGTTCTTGTGCGGCCCTTTGCCACCTAGTACAAAATGGTAGAGTTCGTTTCAAAAAACAACTATTGTACATCAACGCCATGACAGTTGCGCGAAAAATCCCGCCAAAGACTGAAAATTCCACAAATTTCTTTACTGAAAATTCCACAATGTTTATGTAATTTACATATCTAAAAGAAACGAATAATGTTCTATGTAATATTTATTTGAAAATAAATTAAAATTACAAATTACTATTTACAAAATTTGTTGGTTTCAGATCTCCCATTTGAGTGTCACACCTTGCTTTGGCTTCTCTGACTCGCATCTCTCAACGCTTCCCTGTTGCGATCTTCAGCAAACTGTAGTGATGGGTGGCTTGGAGGCTGGAAGGCTTAGATGCTGATCGGGTTTGAAGATGGTTCTTAAGACACATGTAATTTGTGTATTCCCCTTGTTTTTTGTTGACAGGATGTTGTCGGATTCTTAAGTTGAGGGGTCCCAACGGCCGGTCAGGAAAGTTGAATGGACTCATAAATTTGAAGAGGAGTCGAGAAATTTGTAACTTTGCGCTTAGTTCCTGACCAATGACTGGGCGAGACCAAAGAGCGTGCGGATGAAAAAGGGGGTAATTTGCCCCCACTTAAAAGGAGGAACCGGGACATTTCTCGGCAGATTAGCAGATCACAGATTAATAGAGAGTTTAACTTTGATACACTTATGAAAGCCCAAGCACCACCCCCATCGCCATGCCTCCGTTTCAGATAAGTGAAATGTTGTAGTATTCTTATTCTCAAAATTTTAATAGTGTTTTTATTTTAACTTAGTGATATGTATGTTTTAAAAGTAATAAACGAATTTGTTTTAATTTAATCCGACTAATTCATTAATTCTCGTTGTCTTTAATTATGATTTAAAAGTACTAACCACTATGATGATGCAGACATTAGTTAAATAATCGAACCTGCGTAAGTCATAAGATGTTAAATTAAAGTAGTATTAGGAGCGCTGCATTAGTAGTTAACAGTGCGTGCTTATAACAGTTACACGGCTTATAACAGTTGTTGAAGATATTATTTGATATTCGTTTTTTTTATCCATCATGTCAAATAGTAAGAGAAGAAAATTAGGTGATGAAAACAGAACATTTAATGTAGAATGGGAGTTAGATTTTTTCTTTACTGCTGAGAAAGATAAAATGATGTGTTTGTTGTGCACAATACAGTTTTAAATACTTTAAAAAAAGCGAATGCAAATAAACACTATTTGACTCATAAAGAACATAAATATTTCGCTTTAGAAGGTGAATCATGAAAGGCTGCACTTCAAAAGTTTGAAAATGAGAAGCATCATCAGCAGGCATCTTTTAGTGCCTTTGTAAATCAAAATTCCGCTGCAGTTGCTGTTACGTATAAAATAGCACATATACTTGGAAAAAGGGGCAAACCATTTAGTGACATTGAAATAATTAAAGAATGTATTGTTGAAGCAGTGAGTATGTTAGATCCAAGAAATGTCGACAAATACAAACAATTACCTCTTTCAAGAAGAACTGTAACAGATCGACAGCACGAATTAGCGCAAAATGTAACAGAGCAACTTCATACAATTATACAAAATGAAGATGTTTATTTTTCAATTGCTTTAGATGAAAGCACTGATAAAACAGATTCGGCACAAGTTTTATATTTTATTCGTGCTATAACTAAAGATTTTCAATGTTACGAAGAACTACTTGCGTTGGGTACACTAACTGGATGAACTCGCGGAGCCGATATTTTCGAAAACTTCAAAGAAGTATGTAATAAATTACAATTGAATGTCAGTAATTTAGTCAGTGTCTGCACCGATGGCGCACCTTCCATGAGAGGCAAAAAAGAAGGATTCGTTGCTTTGTTAAAAAAGGAAAACTTAAACTTGAAAAAATTGATATCATTTCACTGCATTTTGCATCAGCAAAATCTTTGCGCAAAATCTACCATTTTGCAAGACACTCTGGATAGAACCATTGCCATTCTCAACTATATTCGCGTAAATGCAATGCGTCATCGTGAATTTCGGCAGATGCTCTCTTTAGATGAGGAAACGTATAGAGTGTTGACCTACCATACTACTGCAAGGTTCGCTGGCTATCAACAGGTCAGGTTTTGATAAAAGTTTTGTCTTTACGACGACAAATTTTAAACTTTTATCAAGAAGAAGGAAAAGAATGTGATCTATCAGATGAAGTATTTCTCAGAAACCTTGCATTTTTGTCTGATATGATGACAAAACAAAACAATTTAAATATTTGCCTGCAAGGTGAAACGAGGTATATTTATGAAATGTGGCAAAAGATCCAAGCGTTTAGAAAAAAATTATCATTTTTCAAAACATTGCTTTGTCGATCGGCTGCGAAAATAAAATATTCGATGAATATGTAGGTGCCTTGGATTGTTTAATAGAAGAGTATACTAAAAGATTTTCTGATTTTGACGAGCACACTCCTCTATGAAACTGGCATTTGAACCACATTTAATAGATATATCCGAGGCTCCTGCAGAACTATAAATGGAGTTAATTGATTTAGGAGAAGATAGAGGGAGAGAGTATCATCAAATCCCTTTTTAACGCTAAAAAGGATCCCATAGAAATCTGGAAAAATGCTGTTGAATATCCATGCCTTCGAGAACATGCTCGCCGTTTACTTTCCTGCTTCGGAAGTACCTACTGTTGCGAGACAACATTTTCTCTCATGTCAAAAATAAAAACAAATTTAAGAACGCAAATTACAGATGCACATTTAGAGGATCAATTAAAGCTGTGTGTTACGAAGCTTGATCCAAATATACAATTACTGTCAAACAAAAAACAAAGCCAAATAAGTCACTAACTTAGTGAATAAAAAATATTTTTTATTGTATTTTTTATAATATTTTTATATTATTTTATATGTATATTATATTTAAAATTTTGTAGTATTATATTTTATTTTTTCTATATAATGCAATAAATTGTTAAATCTATAGAAAAACTATAATAATTTCACAAAAGTCACTTTCTTAGGTCAATCAGCTTATGCGGCCTCTCTTATTGCTGCCTAATTTAAATGTGGCCTCTAATGGTAAAAAGGTTCCCCACCTCTGATATAGGGCATTTTAGTTTCGGTAGAGCACGTGTTGTCTTTATCTGTGAGGAGTAGGAAAAATGTTTCATCCATTGCATTCATTACTTATATTATCCGAGTAAAATAACTAAATATGTTAACCAGTAATTAACGTGATTCTTTAAAGGTTGAAACTGTTAATTTATATTTATTTTGAAAGCAATAGTTTATTATGAATTATAGAATATCATCAAAACCCATGCCTTTCTTTATAACAGGTAAGCTAAAACTTTTATTGCACTCTTTTAAATGAAGAAATTCAGTAGCGGTTCGATTCCAACAATACCTATCTACGACTAAAATATATAATATTACACATATAAATATATTTGTGGCAATAGCTGATTCGCGCAAGTAAAAAATTAGAGTTTTAGGGGGAAAAATTAAATTAAAAAATATATTCTATTTGTAATAGAATATCTTTTAAAACTTAACCCTTGTTTTCACCATGTATTATGTACATTCTTATTTCTCTAGAATGGGAGGGGGCGATATCGAAATATTCACTAGAAAAGGGGGAGCCAGTTCAAAAAGGGTTGGGAATCTATGCTCTACACCAGTGATTCCCAAAGTGGTCTATATAGACCCCTAGGGGTCTATGACGACCTCCAAGGGGTCTACGCTAGCCAAAAAATTATTTGGGGGTCCATGAGATGTAAGGTCTATGTGATATTGGCTCTCAATAAACTAGATCGTAACTTTAACTTTAAAAGAAAATTTATAATCACGTGTAAGCCACATTTTACCTATATACTTAACAGATTTATTTACTAAATTTAATGAGGTTAATTTGCATTTACAAGGTGACAGCATAAATTTTATTAAAACAAGAACCCTTTCAGCTTTTCTTTCCTGATTTAAGCTAAAGAAATATAATACTTGATGTCCCGAATTTTCTAAATTTCTCACAGGCAATCTATTAGAACGTTTTAACCTACATTCAACATTTAAATGCGTTTTATTCAGATTTTGAAACCAGGTTTGAGAAAGCTTTGACTATATGACAATACCACAGTAGGCAATGAATTCATATGGTCAAATAGGAAAAAAAAATATCAAATTACAATGGGAACTAATAAGCGCTAAGTAAGATCTTAAAGTTTAGATACGGATGCCAACAATTTTGGCTTTAAAAAGTCAAATCTGTTATTTGTCTCAACTTATGGAATATTGTAAGGAAGTTTTTCATTGCTTTTCCTAGAGTGAAGGAATTTCAGCATGGTTGCCAATCTCGAAAGAAAAAGAAAGATAAAAACTGGGCACTACTAAAAGAGGAGATTTAAAATTAAACCAGACAAGATTGATACCAAATGTTAAAAATTTGATATTGTAATGCGAGAGATTCATCCCTCCCATTAAAATAATTTGCTTATTTAGTTAGTTTATTTAACAGTTTTACTTATTAATTAATTTTAATTTAATTAATTAACATATGCTTTTTACATTTTAAACACTATATTTCATTAGTTATAAAAATTTAATTCTTTTAAAGTAGGAGCAGCAGTACCAGCAGTTAGAAAGAATTTAAGTTGATAAAAATACAAAAATTCAATATTAATTAAGCAGGGGTCTACCGCAAACCGAAAAACGTGGCAAAGGGGTCTACAAGACAAAAAAGTTTCGGAACCTATGCTCTACACGATGGGTCTTCAGTGACACCAGGACTCGAGCCCATGACTCGACAACGTCAGTTACGAGTTCGCGACCATGGCGACAAGGAGAGTGGGCTGCCATTTAAATATCCTCCTCGTCACGTGACCGAGATTAGAAATTATGCGGTCCGGATGTTAATAAACAATCAATCTAAAATTAATAAGTATTTAGAGCAGATTTTCTTAATATCGTTCTTGAGCCTTTTGAACCAATCTATAAATCTAGAAGTTTGAGTAAAATTTTCCTTAAAATCCTCCATCAGTGGCGCACACAAGGAGAGGGGGGTCCTCTCGATTGATTATAATCCTATGTAAAAAATATGCAAAATATAATTAAGGGAACCAGGACATCATATACTTTCAAAGAATCGATTTTTCAGTTTTAGTTCTAAAAATAGTGCATATTTTTCTGAACCTAAAAATGTATAATACTTATATGTTTGTTGATAAAATAGCCCTAAAACATGAAAAATAAGAATGTGAGCAAATGACCACGCCCCTTTTGAGCCTTAGTTTTTTTCACTTTTTCTCAAAAGCGTATTTTTTTGCATTTAGGACTATTGCACTATAAGATTTCAGATTTTTTATACTTCTATAAAGATGCCTATGCATATTATGAACCTAATTTTTTTTTCTCTTAAAATAGTGCCTAATTTTTTAAAAATTGTTTTATGCATAAAAAAAGCAGAAGAATAGAAATTTTCCAAATTTCAAAGTTTCATAATTTTTTTAAAGAAACTATACTAAATTTTCACTAAAAAAATAGGCTTACTGTCTTTTGTGTATTGTTTTATATATGTGTAAAAAATATTTTGCATAAAAAAAGATACTTTTTTAAGAAATGGTACCTAAACATAAGTATGTATTATGAGTTCTCAAAAATTATGAATTACTTAAATTAAGTAGGAAAAAAAACTTTTGAACTAAAAAGTTATTTTTGTAGTTCTACAGAATAATTAAATCATTTTTATTAAGAACGTAAAATATCTAAGCTCTATTGGAAATTTTAAAAGATATATGTCTCATAAACAAAGGGTCTTAATTTTGGCATTTTACACTTTCGAGCATGTCCTGGTTCCCTTAAGTATTTGTTATTAATAATTTTATTCTTTCTGCTAATTATTCATTCAATAATTAATTTTTTACTGTTTTTTGTTCCCGAAAATTGACGAAATCAAAAGAATATGTTGGTCGCGTAATGGAGCATGATATTACTAGAATTTTGCTTTCGACCCTGGACACACACCCTCCCCCTTGAAAAATTCCTGTGTGCGCTACTTTCCTCTATATATAAGTTACCGTTAAAGTGTGTATGATTCAGTTATTTCATAGAATAACTAGGTCTTTCACGAAATAACCGGACAAGTCAGTTAAAGTATATAATACATGAATTTCCTACTTTACCTAGTTATTTTATGAAGAAACTATTGATAGATCGTTAAAGTGAAAAATAAACAATATCAAAGTTATTTTATAAAATAAGTGATTATAAATAGCTAAAATCTCTCGAAAAATACGTTTTATCCTTATTGGGGAGAATTAATTGAAAAATAAAAAGGAAAACCAGATGCTATAACGTACTATTGCTCATATTGCTAACATTGGTTAAACAGAAAGAAAAATTTTTTTTGAAGAAATAGTTATATTTAATTATTATCAAAAAATACATGCCAGCAAGAAAAACTTTTGCTTCATAAAAACATTGTGTAAACTTTTTCAAACAAAATATTAATTGAAATTTTATGAAGCACCTTTATTTTACTTATTATTTATTAGAGCTAGGATTGCTGTGAGGACACTTTGTATTGGATCGCAAATTATTTTTGAAACAAGCACACTTTTTACTATTACACATTTTTTTACATGAACCAACAGATACAAGTGGCTCAAAATTGACTAAAAGCAGTTATAACCAGTTCAAAGAACTTTCAAGTGTGTTGTACTTTGAACTTTAACGTTCAAGTAATCGTTATTCTATAAAATACCTAGCTAAGCCGTAGAATTTAATAATTTTATATACTATCTTATCTAGTTATTTCATGAAATACCTAGTTATTCTATGAAATAACGGATTTCACACTTTAACAGTAACATATATATTTTCATTATTTTCCCCAAAGACCTATACATTGTTTTTTTTTTTTTTGAATTACCAGAATTCATCATAGTTGCAGTTACGTTAATGTAGACAGCACAAAGCAGTGGCGTAACGTACACCCCTTTGGTCGCTGGTGGACCCAAGACACTAGGAGGCCCAAAGCCTATGTTCCTTATGGTCTTGCGATCCGGCTGGGGGTCCCAAAACGACTTTGCAGGAAGGCCCTAGTATTCTACGTTACGCCACTGGTACAAAGGCATAAACGTAACACACAAATTAACTCCAGCTTCCTTTTTCCTTGAAAAAATATGTCCGTTCATTAAAAAAAAAGGGGGGGGGACAAAGGGAACAAATTAGTGACTAATTTTTGAAATAAGGCAAAAAGTTCTACTTTTATGACATAGCTGCGTTGGCAGGTCACATGTTTCACTTAGACTTCACAGTATACACAAGTGACGCGTTGATAACACTACTATCTCCGCGACGAACTGGCTCCCAAGAGTATTTTCAACCGAACTTAATTTCAAGTGCATTCGCCAAGACGTAGAAACTTTAACGACCGTATAACTTTATCAGTACTTGGAAGTAAACCTTCTTGACTTGGTACTCAGCACCATGAGTGAAGGACAGAGAGAAAGATATATCCTCTTTCCCAGGGGGGGGGGGGGATTTTTCTACTGGAACAAAAATTAATATAGAGAATTTAAATTTTCTATTTACGAAATCCTAAGGGAGAAATGGTAAATTTTAAGAGATATATTTTATGCAATTCTCCTATCTTTCACACAGTTCTATTTAAATGGAATTACATTTATAGTTGGTTTCTGGTAGTAAAACTCTCAATGCCAAAGATGGCCTTATAATTTCCAAGCTTTCATTATGCAGTAAAAACATCAATATTCCATTAGATTCAAAATAACAAAATAAATTTAATGTATAACACAATGTTCAGTAGAATCCAATTTAAAATTTTCAACTCTGATTCTTACGGTTCTTTTAATGTTAAAGAATAGGACCTGCGTGTGTGTCAAACTTGAACACTTTTTCCTACAAAAAACTCTCCAACACAATTATTATATTTTGACTTTGCTATCCTATAGAAAACGGTGAATTTTATAATGCTTCTCAGCCAGTAGCACACATAATTTTTTTTTCAATGGGGGGGGGGGCGAAAGTCCCCTAACTCGTATCATACCTCAAGACAACACCAATTGATTCTTCTGATTTTGTCGATTTTGTTAACAAAAAACAGTAAAAAATAAATTATTGAATTAATAATTAGCATTAATTAATAAAATAAATTGTTAATTACAAATACTTAATTAAATTTTACGTTATATATATATATAGGATTATCATCAATCGAAAAAAACTCAAGGGCTTTGGAGGGAGAGGGGCTCCGGACCCTAGGACACCTCCCTTGTGTGCGCCACTGCTTCTCACTAGTGCACGAGTCCAATTTTTCTGGCATAAAATATGCTCCAAATTTGGTCTGCTATGCGAGTTTTAACCCTTTTGACAAATGTCATTCACTTATGTGCCATTGCAGATCTCCAAGAAGACGAAAATTGACTCAAATATATTTTCCTTCGAACGCTCAAGGATCTCCTCTCTTTTATGGAGTTTAGGAAATCCACACTCCCGGGGACAGGAAAAGTGTGCATCGAATTCTATTTTATTTGTATGTCTAAGGATTAACATTTAGATGTTTATGAGAAATTGTAAGCAAATTTAGAATGTTATAACAATGGGTTACCCGTGAGGTCTATCCGCTCGAACTCTGATTTTTTCTATACGACCAAAATGGCATCTTGAGCTAGAAAAACTCCACTCCAAAAATGAAAGTTATTACTGCATAAAATGTAAATAATAATGAGTGAGATAGAGAATAGTTATGTTGACAACATAGCCTCACGAAAGTGAGTACCTGAATTATAGTCGTGTAAGCACCCTTTTTTTAAATTCCTCCCATATTAACAGTAGAAAGACTTTCACGCCCTCTAGCGGGTAGAACAATCTACAGCGATGGCCAAGCTTCGGAACTGTAAGGACAACCGAGCATGCGGTCCGATCCCTTTTTAATTCTAATCTAAATGTTAGTTCTCTAGTTATGTATATAAATATTTGGTTTGTCTAAGAAACGTATTTTAATTAGCTAGTGGACTTAGTTAAAATCCCTTTCTCCGCGTGTCCCTTTATTACATTGGGACACCCCTTATAGTCGCTTATTTTTGAATTATAGTTGCTATAAAAAGACATTGAAGGATTTATCTTTGGAGAGTTTCAGAGATTGCATATCATTTCAGATAATTAACCGCTATTTCTTATTGTTTAGTTGTCTTGTATAACGCTTAAATTAATAAAAAAGAATTATTGAGAGTATCTATTTGTGATCATTTCGTGTTATTTTTTAATAGCTTTTCGATCCCTCTCTGGGAACCTCAACGATCAGCGAGATCACCACCTCAACTGATACGAGGAGAAGATACTGCGACTATGTTTCTAACTTTTGTATAATAAATAGATATATGAGTTACAACGTCACAAACTTATACATATAAAAATAAGACCCATTTTCTGTCTGAAAATAGGCTTCAAATTTGAATCCAGCTCTTTGAAATTATGAGAAGGGAACCTCGATCGTTCACATAGCAAAATAAATTATAGTTTTAAAAAAAAAAAAAAAGGCACCCTTTTATAGTTAATCGAATTAAGTTCTAACTTAATCTTTTAGTCACCAAATCTAGAAAAGGGATCTGAAATCAGTTGCTAGATGCGGGATCAGATCTGAAATTAGTCGCTAGATATGAGATGGGATTTGAAAATGTGAAATCATTAACCCTGATCGGGACAATGGAACAAACTTATTAATTTTTTGTATTGTCATCGGTCCTGGACAAGTAAGCAAAATTTGGAATCAATTTGACCTTTTAAAATGTGTAAAAATTGAGTTCAAAGATTCAGTTACATACAAGTGAAGCTCATAAAAGGGTGTTAAAAAATCATAAATCTGAAAAATTTCAACGCCTGTAATTTGCGTTCTCCTCAAAATTTGTTCAAAAATTAATCTTTACGTTATAGGATACGAAAATGAAAGAGGGTAGGAGTGCAAAGAGTGGTGCAGAGCCTTTCACTTGGGAAAGAGCAAAAAAGCTAACCTACTTCAGGAGTTATCAGGAACAGCGACGGATGCCGACGCTACTTAATTGGCAATGTCGTGACTGTAAAGCCGATCCAATCGTAGAACAATCATTCAATCCCTTTGTCTGGCGTCCTAACATATGTTCAACTGTTATTTTTTATTATGCGCATACATCACGGTTACGAAGGCACATGCGATTTAGATAGAGGGGGAAAAAATCTGTGTTTTAGAAGGTATGACCCAGAAATACAGTGCAGTGGCTTTCTAGGAAAAGCGATGCGGAATTTCGTGGATTCATATAGCCCGGAACATCAAAAACGATCCCTTCAACTAACACTTTTGTAAAGAGAGTGGAGAGCTTCAGTAGAAGGAAAAAGTAAAGTGTGTTTATGTTGTGGAAAAAAATCTTTCAAGTCAATAAACGTGACAATACAAGGAGTTAGCAGAATCTAGATCAGAAGTCTCGAAATTTGTTCAATCCCGTACCCTAAAACAAAAATATAAGTACTCCATATTACTTATACAGTCGACTCTCGATAATTCAAACCTCTCAATAATTCGAAGTATATGCTCAGTCCCAAGAAAAACTCTAGATATTTCGAACTAAAACAATACGTTTTGATACACTCAGTATTTCGAAGTAAAATTTGTGGCTAGCCAGACTACAACACGCTATAATTCGAAGTTATCTTATAAAACTCTCAACAATTCGAACACTCACTATCATGTACGGTCCTGTAATAAACAGGTTGGAGCTTGTGTTGTATCTGCGTGTCTCCCCTGTAACGTAGCCCCTTTGATCACCATCTGTCTGCACCCCCTTCTTAGTGTTTTCCGGTTCCTCAGCCGAAAAGATACTTTTATTGTTTTCATTCCTTTAAGTGGACAATAGACCAACCACACCTGTTGCCAGCCATTTATATCTTTCGCTTAACACGTAGTCTTGATATACGTGTGTTCAGAAAGGATGGTTCGCTATTGTGAAGAGATGAGTAGGATTGTGTATGAATGTATTCTTTTAATACAGAACTTTTAACTTCTGCAAAATATTTATACTGTATATAGTATGTACTTCTTAAAAATACTTTCAAATAAGTTTATACGTATGTACAATCGTTGTTTTATTACATAGTTTCAAATTTAAATGTGTTAGAAAGAAATTCCTCTTCGTGTATTTTGGTAACTTTTTTCAACCCTCTTGATAATTCGAAATTTTTCATTGGACTTCGTTCAACTTCGAATTATCGAGAGTCAACTGTGTATATATATACATATACAAATATATATATATATATACATATATATATCGTAAGCTTACTTCTTTGGAGTACCCCGTTTCACTCTGCGTACCCTACTTTAGAGAACACTAATGTACTCCTTTCGAACACGATGAGAGGAATGTATACCCTCTATGGGTAGATTCATGGTTTTTAGGAGACATGGAGCAACCCTAATAAGAAACTTATTTTGAAGGGTATCTGAATACCTTCAAAACAAAAATGACCCACAAAAACAATAACCTAAGAACATGCGTTAAAAATAACTGTCACCAATGATTCTAAGCAAATAGTATAAAAAATGACATTTAATTTTCTAATAACAAAACTTTGAGCCATTACACCGAATTCAGCAGTAAATGATGCAGGAAAATAGTCAGTATGTAGCTGAATGTTTAATCAAGATATTAGCTTATACTACATAGTTTTTGCTCTTTATATGTAAATAATCTTTAGTATACCGTAGAAACGGCACTACTTTCAATGTAATCTGAGAAATTAAAATTTTCTTTAGAGATGAAAGATTTAACAATGCTTGTAATACAGAAGAACAGAAAGAAAAGCTCCAAATAAAAGTCTATATTCTACAGAATTCAATTTAAAACCTTCCTAGCTAAAAAAATATATATCAACCAACAAACACATCCATGTTAAGCTGTCAGATTTGGAAAAATTTTATGGTGAGATAAAAACTGTAAACACAGAACGGGGAGGGGGGGGGGGATGAAAATGATTGTTTGAATATACCATATTTTAAGAATAAATTAAAATTTTTAGTCATGGTTAGGAAGTACGTCATAAAAATTGCTGTGATCAAGATTTATATTGATGACAAAGTTTAATCACCAATTACTGTGAAAAGTTTTCAAGAGTTATTAACAAGAAACGAAAAATTGAGAATCATTGCATTGCAATTGCCTTTGAACAACGCAATGTTTAGAGCCCAGTTCAAAACTTGACAGTATAGCAATAGCAATAAAAAAAAATTCATATATCTCTTTTTATATATGAAAATTTTATTAGGATGGAACTATTGAGTTTAATTTATAATCAGTATAAAGTACATAATTCAGAATTGACAACTACAAACCTACTGAAACTAGAACTAGGGGTAGGACCCAATTGAGATGGGATGATTGTGTGGAGGACGATTTCAAAGTTTTAAGAGAGGGATAAGCTGTTGCTAAGCTGAGATCGAAAAGGAAGAGGGTTCTTGAGAAGACATATTGGGCAAAACAGGGCTGTAGTGACATTAGAAGAAGATACACATAAAATTGAATTGCTCGGTTTTAATTTCTAATGACACACGATGCTGAATATAAAATAAACAAATGATATATACATTTAAAACCGTTTTAGATTCTAAAAATAATAAAAACGAAGCATTTGTTTATATAAACTGAACTCAGTGGCGCAAAAGCCCATGAGGGCCAGGGCATACTGTGCCTGCCTCACAGTTTACGTGACCATAGACTTTGTGGTGCATGTGCAGATGTTTCGGTCAAGTGGTCAATTTGACGCGAAACTCTCAGTTTGTTTATATAAATTAATCTTAAATGTATGACTAATTCATCGACTCGAAACAAAAAAAGTACCGTTAAATAAGTACAGATAAGAACAAATTTAATTTAATAACTATGAACAATTCATAATAGAAATAATTTCCATTATTAGGAAAGAATTCTCTTACCACCAATCTGCATATCAGAAAGCAATTTTTCCAAAAAGATTTATGATACAGAAATACGCACTTACCTAAAAGAAGAAAAAAAAGAAATTATTAATTTACTACAAAATAAATCGTTTCGTTAACACATAATTGAAATAAATATTTCAAAATAAAAATGCCACTTTATATGGGGCGCATAGAAATGATATTTAAGAGAAATTCTCCTTTTTTTTTGCTCTAATATAAGCCTAATTATATTAAAAATTTTATTGCAACATCATTGACGACATTGTGTAATTTTAAAAACTATGATTGTGTTGTTTCGTATAAATCAGCCCATAATAATTTGACTAATATGCAAATTGTAATTTCACTCAATAAAAACTGTGAATATAGAAAAAGTCATCATTAACTATATTTATTAAAAAGATTTTAAACAAGTAACAAAAAAAAAGTTTTAAGTCAATTTATACTTAGATCATCAAAAAAGTATTTATTTTAGTTACTTTTTAATAAATAGTTACAATTAATATAAATATGTATATACATATGACAGAATCACAACATTAAGTGGCAATTAATTTTTTTTAATTACCATTAAAGTCTCGTATTGTCCCCCAGAACAATCGTGTATATAAAATTTCAATTCAACTGAGTGCTTAGAAACGTGAGGGAAAAAAAATATTTTAAAGTTTTGACCCAAGTCGCTAAAAATGAAGCCAACGTGTCTGTATCAGTAATTCCTTAAATAATTAAATTATCGTATTGATACTCAAAACAATAGAGTATTGAAAATTTCAGCTCAAATGAGAGCTTTAAAATGTGAGAAAAAAAACCTTTTTAATTTTTGACACAAGTCGCCAAAAATGATGCCAACGTGGCTGTATTTGCAATTCTTTGAATACTTAGTTTTAATCAATTCATTTTTATTAATTATAATTAAATTACCGTATTGTGATCCAAAATAATCGTGCATATAAAATTTAAGCTCAATTGCTTTAAAATGCAATTTATTAACGATTGAAAATTTGAACAAGATAAATATATAAATATATAGAGAGTGTAAACTAATAGTAGGAATTGAAAAAATAACTAATTGATTAATATAATCAATCTACAACAGAGAGGAAAACCAGAACGCACAATCTTAAACAAAATACTAAACACATTAAAGTAATTATGGATATTGTAAGTTATAACGTAATTCTATCTACTATGTTATTTAATTTTTTAACAATAATCTAAATATATTTGTTGATGATACATACATAGCAATTTAAACACTTTCATTTTATAAATGGGACACAAAAAAGAATACTGACTTAGGCGTTAAGTTTTTAAAAATAAATATTGATAATCAAAAAAATATTGGACAACATGTTCTTACTTACATCAAACACAACCAATTGTTATTGTATTGTAATAATAATAATTTATATCTGTCTTGAGAAACGGATATAAATTAATAGAAAAATAGAACACTTAAACTTTGCCCTTACCTCGTTTAAAAAATGCACGTATTCTTCGCATGGCCATTTTGGAAATGGAGTCATACATTTTTATTTAATATTTCTTCTTAAATATGGGAAAGAATAGCATTTGGTGTTCTCGATGCAATAGAATCGCTAACATTTTCAAATCCTAAAATGCTTCTAATATCCAAGCTGTGAATTCGAAAATGATTACACTACGCAGTACAAATATTCAAAGTCAAGTCAACTGCTTGAGACAGATACTTATTCACTTCACCTCCAAGAACATTCTTACACTTCAAAATGATATATGAAACTAGGGTTGATGAGGGAAACGTATCAACCCCCGAGGGTCAAAGGGCGAAGCCATTCTAATATCCACTGGTCTACTCCATTAGGGGGTCCGATAGTCAAAACAGATAAGTAACTCGATCTAAACTACTATAGAGATTTGCAAGCACCCCCTTGGTGGTCCGCAGTTGGAAAAGCGGAAAACCACATTCAACCCTTCCGGAAAGGGGAGAGGTGCAGACGAGAAAGGCGCCTCAAAAATCTTTTAACCAGGAATTTTACAGATAAGCGATTACAGTTGTCGGCTGAATTTAACAAGATTGTGTGTCTGTTTGTATAGGAATTTGTTTCCTGTTGTTTAAAGGGAAAGTTCCAAGAATAGAAAATAATTGAATAGAATCGGTATTCGATGTACAGAGTTACACGGCTTTCGAGTTCCATTTCGACACATGACATTTCAAGTCGATTTACTACTTTCATTCAAATGGATTATGAGAATTGTGCACAAACCACAAAAATTCAATCTATATACATCCAAGGACATGTTAAGGCAGGGCCAACTGGACCCGGGCCCACGGTCTCTGTCACAATGGGGGCTTCGTCTCGTTCTCCAATCAGCCGTAATAAGATCATGATTCGAATAATTTCAAGTCACATGTTATTTCCTGTTGTATTCTTCGAAAAACTGGGAATTTCAAACGATATGTCAATTGGCTACATGTGATGACCGTCGTCCATGTATAGACTAACCCAAAACGTGATAAAAGATAAAATTTTGAGCTGATAAAAAGTTAATTCAAGATAGAATTTTAATGATATATATTTCAAAATTCTACAAGCTTTTTTAAAAAGTATTGTATTTGAATAAAAATTTAAAATACCAACAATAATATCTTCGATTTTTGTCCTCCGATTTTTATTTCAGTTCAAATTTCCGTTTTATAATTCTGAAAATAGGTTCCTGTTCAATTTTTGTAATGTAAGAATATTTCACTTATTTTGGTCAGATATACATTTCATAGAATTCCTCTTCTTCGATGCATTACCTTCATGAAAGATATTGAAAAAAAAATGAACAAATATTTTTTACTCTAACAAACTATGTTTCTTTATGACTTTTCTTTCAATAAACCGGAATTTCCATGGATATACTTTTTTTTTACATATCTATTTCAAGTTCATTCTTACATGAAAAATTTTCTGACATCAGGAGGATAATATGTTTGAGATTTAAAAATTTCCAAAACAAAATTTATCTTTAAATAAATATCAATTAAAAGAAGTTATAAATTTCAAAATAATAAATTTAGAAATGGCTACAAATTTAGAGATAGAGTAAGGATTAAAAAATGTCCACACACAGTTTACAAGAAAGAGCTCTACTCTCTGGATTTATAGTAAAACTACTACAGTAGCGCGCATAAGAATTTTTCAGGGGGGGGGGGCAGGGTCGATTTTCGTATCATGCTCCAAAACGCCGGCCAACACTTTTTTTTTTTGATTTTGTCGATTTTCGGAATCAAAAAACAATAAAATAATAATTATTGAATGAATAATTAGTATTCATTAATAAAATTAATTATTAGTAACAAATAATTAAATTTTACGAACTACAGTCGACTTTCAATAGTTCAAACCTTCGATAATACGAACCTCTCGATAATTCGAAGTATATGGCTCTGTCTCTAGAAAAACTATTGATATTTCGAACTAAAATAATACGTTTTGTTACACTCAATATTTCAAAGTAAAATTTGTGGCTGGCCAGGCTACAACACGCGATAATTTGAAGTTATTTTATAAAACTCTCGACAATTCGAACACTCACTATCATGTACAGTCCTGTAGCAAACAGGTTGGAGCTTACACGTTTGGCGTTGTATTGTCTCTGCGTGTCTCCCCTATAACGTAGCCCCTTTGATGGCCATCTGTCTGCTACTCCTTTATGTTTTCTGGTTCCTCAGGCGAAAATACTCTTTAGCGCGTTTTTCACGTAGTGGAACAAAAGCGCTATTAGGAATTATTACCGCAAATTTCGTCTTCGTTCCATATTTTGTCGTACCTTTTTCTCAGCCAATAAGCAACCAATTGACCTCGGGTTTTCCGCATTGGGTCGCATTTGTGCCCTAGATGAGCCGAATCATATCTAAATTTTCCCGAATTTTCCTGAATTTCGCTAGTTTATAGTGAAAAACGCGCTAAAATTACTTGGCCATGTCAATGATTGATATTTTGTTTATTGTTTTTTTCTTCAAGTGGACAATAGACCAACCGTACCTGTTGTCAGACGTCCATATCTTTCGTTTAACACGTGGCCTTGCTACACATGTATTCAGAAAGGATGGTCCGCTATTGTGAAGAGATTCGTATGATTGTGTATGCATGTATTGAATGTATTCTTTTAAAGGACTTTTAACTTCTGTATAATATGCACTTTTTAAAAATACTTTAAAATTTTTTTATATATATGTACAATTGTTGTTTTATTACATAGTTTCAAATTTAAATGTGTTGGGGGGGGGGGATTTCTCTTCGTGTATTTTGGGAGTTTTTTCTACCCTCTTGATAATTCGAAGTTTTTCATTGGTCCCTCCAACTTCGAATTATCGAGAGTCGACTGCATATACATAGGATTATAATCAATTGAAAAAAATCAAGAATTTTGAAAGGGGTCCGGACTCGAGGCCCCCCGTTTTGTGTGCGCCACTGTACGATCATTAATTATCTCGACTTAAAATTTCAGACAATAGAATATTTAATTTATCGTAATATTTTTTTTTCAAGACGAAGAAAAGAAAAAGAAAAGAAAGATCCCCCCCCCCCTTTTGATGAAAATGGGGAACTTTTCGAGAAGGCATGAGTTTCATACGCATAAGCGAACGGATATCTTACAAAGTATTTTAAACAGCAAGGGTCAAATGCCCTTTGGCTCTCCTTCCTTCCACAACAACATTAACGACGTGCCTCTCCCCATAAAAAAGAAAAGGAACAACCCTTCATCAACAAAGTCAAAGATTTTTATTATTCCTCAATTTTACGCCCAGCTGCACTGGAAGAAGCAAACACTGGGCGGTTGCACTTTTCGAACATTACGGCATGGCGACATTAAGAATGCGACGCAAAAGTGAGCGTCACACCCTCACAAATAACACCCACCAAAAATGCACAAGACCATGGGGTGGGGGGGGGAAGAGATATATTCTTTTCTCATAGGGCAACCATAACAATGGTGAGATGTGTCATCTGCATCTCCGGTCTGTATTGTGCTACAGTCACGACGCCATTTTGAGAGAACTTTTGACCTTGGATTAAAAGAAAAGAAAGAACTTGGGTTCCACTTTTTTCTTCTTCTTCACGTCTGCTTTTTACATAAAAATTCAGACTTGAACGGTATGGATTTTTTTTTTTAATTCTATTTTTGCAGAACGTGACGCTCCAAGTGTCAGCGGGATTTCTTTTGCGAAAGTGACAACACGCTGAGAGACAAAGAACTATTTTGGAATTTTTGAGTAAAAAAAAAAAAGTGGCGGGAATAATTGTTAGGTTTTTTTTTTGGTTCTATTAGGGGTTGATGGCCCCCTTTTTTTCGGAGGAGAAGAATAGTATTTTTGGGTTTCGCTGTCAAGTTCTAGTCCAACTGGAAGTGCATAACGGACTCATTTAAAAATCAATATTTATTTATGCCATTGTATTCAAGTTGTGTGAAAGAAAAAATTCGATTTAGAGAACGGAAAATCACACGGATGTGTTTGGCAAAACAGTTAGGAATTTCTGTTCGCATCATTGAGTTAGGAAAAGTTTTTCTCCTTCACTGCCAGGAAGAGTGGTGAGGTGTATCCCCTAACAGGACTTAAATAAATAAATAAATGAAAAAAGGAGGTTATAAATACACGGATTTTATTTTTCACAAGTTAATGTTTCATGTAATTATGAAGTGATAAAGATATCATTTGGAAAATGTATGTTTTTCACACATCTTAAAACTTGCATTCTGGTATTAGGCTTTATTTAATTTTGATTTTCTATTTCTGCGTTTGGCAGCACGTGTAAAAATTTTTCCAACAAAATTGCCTTGGAAAAATTTGTTATGTCACTAGATTTATTTTATTTTTTTTAAAACAATTTGAACAAAGTTTTTGTATTGTTAAGGTATAATTTTGGTGAAAATTAAAATTAAACAAATAAGAACCGTAACAAATAAGTTAAAGGGTACAGAAAATTACCAGAACCTACTACCAATTCCTGCATTTCTACAAAATGAATTGTAATACATTATTCGTTTTTCGCTACTGTTCAACCATCAATGAGGAAAGAATGTAGCCGCTCCACAACCAGATCCTCTCGTATCCCTTCCCTAACAAAGCGGGAACCGAACCGAACTACATACTGTTCTTTGTTTTTAAGAGAAGGATTTGCAGACAAGATTTATTTAAGATATCTGAGCACGTTCACAGAGTACTGTTTTAAAAAATAGCATACTAAAACATACATGTTTTTTAGGGATCAATACAAATAAATATTTACACTTAACCAGCAATACTTAAAGCTAATTATATAAGTTTTACAAAAGCACAATTATAACTGAAATTCTAGAAATTAAAAATTTTTTTTAGAGCAGTTAGAGAAAAAAGCAATAAAGTTATAGAAACAAAAGTATTACTAAAATAAATTACATAGGTACATTTATAACAGAATGTACTAAAGTTTTAATGTATTATAAGAAATTTTATAGCTGTTCGAATAAATATTAAGAAATGTGACCTATATTTATGAGGCAATTATTGAAATAACATGCCATAACTCAAAAAATATGTATGTATTAGTTTAGTACCCAAGAAAATAATATAAATATCAGATTCAATAATATAAATTCAGTTATCAAACTTACCGATAGATTTTTAACAATTTTAAGACTCATTACCGGTTTATCTAATTTTATGTAATTTATTGAAACTTGGCATTTAGGAAATATAGAAATAAAATTAAATGTTTTGTAAAGTGAAAAAATTGCTTTTTCCAATAAAATTTTTGAAAACCTTAAAATGTGTTTTAATTGAAATAAATTATTTCACTTTGCAAATTTGTGTCTCCTTCTGGGGAGGAAACGGAGCGTTAAAATTACTTGCGGGAATTGGTACATCTTCTATATGGTGCCGCACTAAAAATGTTACTTGCTCATGGGGAGTGTACTAGGTCTGCAATGGTAAATACCAATCCGCAGCCCCATTGGAAAAAAAAAAAAAGATTACTTCAACATGTTCAGATACCTTAAACAGGGAGGGGAGGGGGCGTGATAATTAAGTAGAAGAAGCAGTTAATCAATATATTGCAAAGAATTGCAAAAATTTCTTAGAACAAAAAAAAAAAAAAAAAAATGTCAACTGAGCTTAAATATTTCTAAAAATAATAAAAGACAGTTAATTTGTTTTTCTTCAAATCCAAGTCCACGATCTCTGGAAGTTTTCCTTGAGGATCAATATACAATGCATTGTTAAAAACTTCGATATGTACCAACACAGAAAACCATGATTCCATTTGCTGACGATTATTCACACACTATAAAGAACCTTTCTCTTTTAAATTAAAGTACAGATGAATTGTATTTACCTATTCATTGCATACAAATTAAAGTACTTAATATGTTAAAATTGTTAGTTTAAAATATTTTTTGTATCGCAAATATATCAAAAATTCCCCTTCAAACACTTCCAAGGCAGACACTATGTCATAAATTATACAGATTTCACGTTTTAAGGCGGAAGCCAATGTTACATACAATAGCATATGAAAACGCATTAATTCAAGTTGAAACATCTTAAAAATTAATCGAAAACAAACATCAACATTTGACAAAATTCTGATACACAGCCCACCAACCCAAACCAGCAGTATTTCAATTATTCCCAACGCGTAGAAAAGCCCTCCATTAAATTTAATCTTCTTCGCGTAGGCGTATCACGGTCCCAGTGAAAAGAACAAAAATAGAACGCGATATTTAATCAAGAATTCTCGAATGAAAACGTTATGTCAACAGCGAATCCTTTCGAGCGGATCCCTAATTCGCTTCAAGGCTTACGAGCACACTAATGAAGACTTTTCCAAAACTTCATCAAGCGAACACGAGGAATAAAGACCGAAAATAGCCGAAAGGATTAAACTGTTAAATAACGACTCCTGGGTACACCTACAGTTCGGTATTTTCTGCACTGTGAAGGAAATTAACTTTTTTTTTCAAAAACGAAGATAAAACTCTTTTCCCTACAATCAGTCATGATTCGAAGCAGAGCTAGCGTGAATTGGAAAAGCGGCTTTTGGCAACGATGTAAAAATTCAGACGATCCTGAAAATGAGTTTGATCGTGGAAGTAAAAGTTGGACGATTGCGCAAGCGCAAATGAATCGTCGAGAGAACGTAGGAAATAATTTAAAAGAAAAATTTCAATTTTCTTTGCACTTTTTCCTTTTCTTTTTGAAACCATTTTTCTATGAGCACATAAGAATTACTCTAAATGAGGTTATTCAAAGTCAATGTCGTCAAAAAATGCTATTAAAATTAGAAACAATGGCTTGTTTTTGCTATTTTATTTGGATATTTTTCTTTCAGTCGAATATGAATGAAAACAATTATGTTTCGTGTAAACGTTCTTTGGAAAACATTATGTAATCAGAAACTTATTTTGAATGGGTTATAAAAATATTTTTCCAATTCATCATTATCAAAATGCTATTATATTAAATATTGAAATTGTAAAGAGAAATTAAATGAATCTCATTGTTTTCATTTCGTCATGTTTTACTTAGCTAAATATAGAAGAATGATATGAAGAATTGAGCTTAATGGCAAAAGCAATACAAAAATGAATATTACTAAACCAAATCAAAGTAACGCAAATCGTAACGTACAAATATACAAAATTCATAAGCTTTTTCAAACTTACAATGTTTATGGATTTGAACACGAAAACTAATCAATATTTTTTACTTTTTTAATTGATGTAGAATTAATATCAAGCACTTTGAAATTCCATATCTATCCAAAAATGTAATTTAGCATCTTTAAAAAAATAAAATTAACATCAACTTTTTGAAAATTTAGTAATATTTTAAATCAAACGCAAATGCATCATTAAATAAAACAACCAACATTTTTTTAAAATAAAGTTTGAAAAGTCAAGTCAATTTTAATACGCAGAAAGTTTAAAATTAATAACTTCGTTATTAAAGAAATTCGAATAAACATATCAAAAAGGAACTTTTATTTCAGAAAAAAGAACAATTTACATAACAATTTAATGTTTCATGTGAGATAGAAATCAAATTTCGAAAGCTAATACTTTTTTTAATGCATTCGAATTTAAAAGTTACGAGTTTTAAATAAATCCAAAAAATAAAATACTTATATACTCATTTTCAGTTTTAAAAAATAAGAACATGAACCAAAATTACAGCTTCAACAATCAGTCAATATATGAATTTTATTCGCCTAAAAATCACAAACATTGAAGTTTAAATCATCGTTCAAAAAATTAGAACAACTGTAGATTAAATCAACATGTAAAAAAGAGCACAAGAATAAAATGTATAATAAAAGAGATAAACGAATTCCAATTCAAACAAACCGCATGCGCAGCAATTCATCTTTTACTTCCCCGATACCGCTCATTTAAAAATGCAAACGAAAGTGAAAACGGATATTTTCTCCACACAGCTTAGAGTTCGCTTACGCAATTTGAAGTGGTCTTCCGAAAATAAATATCGTCAGAGAAACAAAGGCGTTTCCTTTAATTACTTCTGAGCAGGATTAGATCCTAATCGTTTTCGTTTCAGAAAATGTTCTTAAAAGAACGAAATTAGAAAAGGTTCAGGAACTTAATTAAAATTTACCTCGTTTTCCCGCTTAAAATAAAACGCTTGATTTCCGACGGAAATTCTAAAACGAGGAAGCTAATTAATTATAATTATCCGGGCAAAGAACAAAAGATAGTTTTTTAAAAGGGCAACGAATCTAATGAACTTCGCTCATCATTAGTAAATAGTTGTCGCTGATAAAGATGTCATAGAGAGAGAATTCTTTTTCGTATTCTAATCTGTAATGTCAAAAAAATAAGTATTGATATATCACAGTTTTCCTCTTTCTTTTGTAACTTTTATTTAAGAATCCAATTTATAATCGATGAGGAATTTTTGTACATCACATTTTAAATATAATGTATAGTTTTTATTTTTTTTATAATTGCTGAAAATAAATTTAAAAAAAATATATCGAATCGATTTTATTTTGCAGGTAACAAAAGTAAGATTTTAAATATTTCATATTCCCCCAACGCATGGTTTTACGTTATATTTAATCAATTTCATAGTCATAAATTACAATTTTTTTTGTATCTAAATGCAATTTTTATTTTACATAAATTTTGCTTAATCTGAGAAAGCACTACGAAATTAATATTGATAATAAAACCAATTTTAAATGCATTTTTTTTTTCATGCTATGATGAAAAAGGAAGAGAATAAGAGGATAATATAAGAAAAGTATGATCCAATACTAATATTTACTAATATTTTTATAAAATTACTAATATTTTCCTAAATTTCAAAATTTCAAATAACTTTAAATAACTACATTTTAAGTGCAGTTCACAAAATATTTTTTAGTGAATAATTAGCCCATGTTGGTGAAATTGTTGAAAATATCAAATCAAATTCATCCCAAATGGTTTTTATATTTATGGTATTGCACATACTTGCTTGTAATGTAATACAGAAATAAATAAAAATGTGACTGAAATAATTAGAAACAAAACTATGAAAATCACACTGGAAACCCTCTAGAAAAGTCGTTTAATATTTTTTACAAAAAAGCAAATTCATTAATCTTCATCAGTTTTATCATTGAAAGCTTTTTAATTAAAAATTAATGACGATATTTTAAAACATATCCAATGTCTGTTTTATTTTGAATAACATTTCAATGATCTTTTTTTATATATATGCGCCAATTATGCTACATTTATCTGTTATATAATGAAATTAAGATCAAATATCTACACTATTACTTAAAATTTTTTTTTTTTTTATATCTTAATAAATCTTCGAATGAATATCAATGGATGAAATTAAAATAATCGTTTTTTTTTTTTTTGCCATTTAATTGATTGATTAAAAAAATACAATATGAGTAGAAAAAACTTTGAAATTTTAATCTTTGAACTATTCAAAAATAAAATATTTGTTGTAATTTCTAAAAGATTTTTTAAACATAATTTAAAAATTTTAATAGGATAATTTCATGTTCAGCAGAATGCATTTAATACAAAATAAAACAGTAAACAAATAAATACCGAAAATATTGTATTATGAAACATTCAAAAATAATAAAATAATTTGTTATTTTTGAAATAACCCCCCTCCCCTCCTCCTTATTTTAAATCTGTGAGCTAAAAAAATTTTTAAGTTAAAAGATTACTACATTTTTTGTCCAGAAATGTTTGAATATTATTCCTAAAATTAAACATTGTTATAAGAGATAAAAAAGAAAGTATAGCTCTGAAACTATATATCAGTATTAAAGGTTAGAATAATCAGTATTTTTAAAGGAGTTATATATCTAGTTTAATAAACTCTTAAAAATAAATACACACTGAGTAGAAAAAATAAGTTACAAGCTTTATTCATAGATGGCGCCACAATTCAACAAAAAGATTCAACATTAGCAGACTGATGAGCGCGAGTTTCGGTTTCACTTCGTTAACCTCTGTGTTTCGGTTCAAATTTGCATACAATTACTAAAATTCAATCTGTATAATACACACACAAAAAAAAGTATTCTTCTAGTCCTTTTAACAACTAGTCAATGAAAATTTTACTGCTCGTTTTAGAAATTTTTAAATTCTTTAAAAATATTTTCCAACTTAACTAAAATATTTTTTTCAAGTTTTAAAATATGCAAATAATCTCTCAAAATAAAAAAAAAGTCATATTCTAATAAATTTTTTAACGTACTGAATTTTTTGAAAATTGGAACAACAAATATTGAGAAAGTTAAAGAGAAAGATTTAAAAAATTGACTTAAATGTTAAGGGACATTATTCTTTCAAAGTATAATTAAGTTTACATTTTTTACAGCAGCATTTTTCTTAAAATGATTATATAAAAATTATAAGAAGTTTTTGTAAATTTAAAAATGACAATTCTAAATATAAAATATTTGTTTTCTTTGAGGAATAAACAATAAATAAATAAAAAGAAAGTGAATTTTTTTTGTGATTAATTTGGAGTTCATTTCATCTTTTTAAATGATTCTGTGCCGCCAAATTTTTAAAAAATTATAATTATTCTCTGAGAAAAAAATAAAATCCAGAATCGAATCATTCGGCCGTTTTATAGAAATAAACTATGGGTATTTATTCGTGGCATATTTAACATTCTTTCGTAGATAGATGGACATATTAGTAAAATTCTTTTATTGTTAGTGTTCTACAAAATTTTGAATTTGTTAAAAGTGTACTGCAACAAAAATAAAGTTGAGAATCACTGATCCATATCATATTTAACTATTAATCCTTTTCCATGTGCCAATTTTCGCACTTATGATTAAATATTTCATTTTAACTTCATGTTAAATTTAATAGCAAAATTATCCAGTAATGAAAAAATGAAAACAATTTCCAGGATTTTATAAAAATACCGTTTTAAAAGAAAAGTAATGATGTTAATAACAATTACAATATATATGTATGTATATTAAATAATTTTTAATAAACTACTAATCATAAAATAACAATGAATTATTAATATGGATCATAACTACATAAAAGAAAAAAATCGAAGTTTTAAAAGTTTTAAAAAAGGTAAAAATGCAATCGCCTAAAAATATTCCTAATTTAAAACGAACACTTGATTTTCATAATAACAAACAAAAATAGCGAGATTTAAAATGAACTTTTGAAATAGATGCAGAATGCATACTCTAATTTTGCTTCTTATACACAATGACAAGAATAAAAAATATTCCTCTGTATTTCTCACAGTAATTTTTCTTTATTTTTTCAAAAGAATGTTTGAACGATAAATTTTGAAAAACAAAGAATCACATTGTTTCTTTTCGAAAATATAAATCATCTAATATTTGATGTAAATAACCTTTACTTTTCAAGGAGAGTCAAATTAAAAATGATTTAAAGTCAAAGTGTCTATTCAATGAGACACATGGTTTGCGTAAGCACTGACGTCACACAGTTTTTACTTCAAACCCTATGCACATTATTTTTCCCACCGAAGCTTCACTTTCGAAATCTGGCAACATATTTTCTGAGAAATTGCACACAGTGACGATTTGCAGGTTTTAAGTACTCAGATGAAATTTATAAGAAAAACCTTAGATTTTTCATTTTTTTTTTAAATACGTTCCAAAAAAAAATTTTTTTTTTTTTAATAAGAAAAAACTATTTACAGCGATTCCTTTTTTAAGGAAACTTTGTTCATAAAATTTGTATAGATCCATAACTCAGAACTTTTATAACAAAAAAAAAAAATGGAGGAAAAGAATAGAAAATAATTAAATTATTTCTATTCTTATATGATTAATGTCACATTAGAACACAACGGTTATTGGTAAAATTTAGAATGGAATAATAAGATAATATCTCATAATAAATAACCTAGATTTAATCAATATGCACTCACCGATTAAATTTATATTTAATAAGTTTCGTCATATTTAATGGAAGTTAGATTTAAGAAAAAAGAAATTTTAATATATAATTATATAGTAATGTATAATAATCTCTCTCTCTCTCTATATATATATATACAGAAAATATAATTTATATTTGATAAACACATACTGTTATTTCTTCACTAAAAAATCAAAAAATAAAATCCAGATAGTTAACTTTAAAAATATTTTCGACTATGGAACAATGCAATGTTTCTTATTTTGTAACATACGATCCCATATTATTTTTAAATGTAGCACAAAAGATCAATCACATAAGGCAAAATAACAAACTTTTCTCCAAAAGTAAGATCTAAACATTCATAATCAAAAATTTATTCTCATAAATTGTTCTCTTCTTATAGAAAACCTTACAAACAGTTCATAGCTTTTTTAAAAAAAATAATTGATTAGAAAATATTGATCTCTTTCATTCAAAAAAGGCTTAAGATAATGTGTAAACCAGTTTTGTCATTAGAATCACGAGTACATCACCCCTAATTCTTTTTTCATACGTTAAACAAATAATCGAAACCTATTTCATTTAAAAGTTCTACTTTTCGGATGGCATCATTTTTTTAACAATATTTTACAGCGAAATAAAGTTCATTCGACTATTATAACTAAAGCACTCGGTTCGAAAACAAACAAATTCCAGTGAAATATTTTTTAAAAATAAAACAACACAATCATACGATGATTATTTTTAGATCGCTAAAATTAATTCATCCTTTATTCGAATGACCTCAAAATATCTAACAACAATCCATCTCAAAGGTATGAATAATTAAAATGAAGCAATTCCAATAAAGAATTCCTCGACAAAAGATCTCGAACCATCTGCAAATGTCGTTTGAAATAATATGTAAACATTTATACAAACAAAAATCAATATAAATTTCTTGCAGAAGAGGCAAATAATATTTATACTTGGAAATTAATCCAAAAAAATGTGCACATAAAATTAAAAATTCAATCGTATTTACTTGTAACAGAAAAAATGAATCATTTCTATACTGTAGAACATCTATTTTAAAAAAAATGCAACCTTGAAGAATACAAGAACATCATCAAACCAAGTAAAAAAAGTGAAGCTATTTAAGAAAGTTTTAGAGCATGAAGTAATAAACTTCGTAAGTGAAACGAGGAATTACTTTTAGCACGCAAAAAGCAAAACTTAATTGAGCACTCTTTGTTATCGTAAACTGCAACACAAAAGAAAGAATTTTCATTTACTTTAACCAACTATTCAAATCATCGCTTTCAATGGTACAGGTGCAGAGATAGATGATTGACATCTTTCAAGAACAACAATCTGTTCATTTCTCGTATTTCTAGCCACGCCCATTGAATGGGTTTTTAGCGACCTCTCACCACAGGTGTGCTGCATTGTCAAGTTCAACAATTCAATAATATTTTCATCCGGAAGTGTTCGGAATTCAATCATGTGGAACAGTTGTAACTTGCTTTGTTTGATGCATGTTCGGTATGTCGAGAGGAGTTACGGTCAAAAGTTATTATTATTATTATTATTTTTTTTTTTTTGAGTGGTTGTTGACGTCCTCAGAAGTGAAGTTGAAAGACGAAGTTCAAAAATATTTTTAATCCAAGTTCACCATTAGTCATGTTTTTGATGCTACAAACATCGAATATTATAATAATATTTAAATTTTTAACCCTAACAATCCAAGCTCATAATTGTGATAGCTCGAGCAGAACATTTACAGGTATGGGGAAATATATATATAAAAATATAATGGCAAAACAAACCCCACATATATTAATTTTTATAATTAATTTACTCGCGCAACTGAGGAACAGTGAAATACTTTTAACGCGAAACGCTTAAGACGAAATATCGGTTAATACAAAATAATACAACGATCATGACAAACTACTATGCATTTTCATAATTTTTTTACTCTTAACAAAAAACGAAAATCGCTTAACATGAAAATATTTCCCTTCTGGGAATGAATAAAATACGGAAAACACCAGACACTTAATGAAATGTTTGAGGAAGTTTCTGTATTTTATTGGACTGTCCTATTGTATCATCGGAAGAATTCGTTGCAGTAGATGATGATAATGTGTATACAGCCCCAATTATGGCACAAAAAGTCATTTTGGAGTTTGTTCAAAGAATATGGTTGATGCAGATTCCAGAGACGAAAATGAAATGAAAAATGCAACTCCTGCTCCCAGATCATCCGAAATAAAGAGCATCATGAAAAGTATGCGAAGTTATTTAAATGCACATTCCAATGGTGAAATGAATTAAAAAAAATAGATGACATCGAAAAGCAAAATATCAAGATTATTTTCTAAAAACCCAGTAAATGTTCTATTTTTTTAAAAAAAAATTGACAATTTTGTATTAAATTTCATTAAGTTCTTGTGCATGTTTTTGTTTCATTGATTTGTATAAATTACATGCATATATACAAATCTATGCAAATAAAATGTTCTCTAATAAATTTGTTGAATATGTGTATATTTTTTGTGCAACATCCTTTAACACGAAAAAATATTTCAGTCCTCTCAGTTTCGTTGAACGATTTTCACTGCATACGTAAACTTTCAAACAAACAAACAAAAAACATGCGTGCGATATGAAATAAAAAAAAGTTTGAAAGTTTCAGTACTAGAATATAACAACGATATAATGGTGCAATTCGGTCACTGATTAAATATTGAATCATTCTGTTGTTAGTCAGTCGTTGTGTTGCATTAAATCTAGACAAGTAAATAATGAAATTTCTTATTCATAATCATGCATATTCATTCACAGCTTCTGTATGATTCAATACCTTTTAAGAATATTCTTTTTTTGAAAGGGTGTCTTGAGAATATCAAATTTCGATTTGATTTCAATCTAATTCAACCAAACCAAATGTAGGAGATAAGGCACTATAATTTTGAATGACAATAAAATGGTATATCACGCTCCAAAATTTTGCACCACAACACATGACGGAGTGATTAATTTCGAGAGGTCCTAATAAATTTAACTAAATATTTAAATTTAACCAATTTACGCACACCCAACCAGATTGATCTCGTGGAATCTGCTGTTTGTGAAATTAAGCCTATTTTTTTTTAAAAAGGAAGACAAAAATAAATAGATTCTAAAAATATTTTTAAAAAAAAAAACCTTGATGACGTCATATGTAAGTATTTTCTCTTTTGTTTACCATTATTTTTTTTATCAAATTACCACGAATTATAAAATATAAATAATAAATAAAAAAACATTTTTACAACTGTGCTTTCGTCTGCCTTTATCAGTAATAAACTTAAATGTTGTTCCATGCAAAGTTTTACAAAGAAAAATTTTAAACACAAGGGGACATGTTATCGAATACACATATTAAACATTTACGATTAGGACAACATTTGAATAAGGGGATTACTTTAACACGTAGTTTTATTTATTCTACAACTGGTAATACTAAATATATACCGGATTTTTTATGATGATAAAACTTCTTGTATAATATCTAATATAATATACGTCACAGAATATTATTCAAAATTGTACGTGCCCGAAAAGTTTCCTTTTTCAGGTATAAGTTCTAGACATTTTTTCGGGGGAGGGGGGCAATACGTACTTTAATATTCAAAGATCTGATATTTTCATTGTTTTAATTTCAATGTTAGCCAGATTCAGGTAAAATTCATTATGGATTTAATAGTTATATTTCTTGAAAAAAAAAAGTTTACATTATCATACACAATTTTTGTCAATGTCAGAAAAAAACCCGGAAGAAATATTTAAATACACGAGCTTTTAAAACAACCCAGTTTCATCTATTGAAATTTGAATAATTAAAACAAAAATTCGTCAAAGACAAAAAAAATACAGGATAGTTTGGATAATCACTCGGTTTAGATTTCACACGTTTTATAATTATTTATTCTAATACTGGAGAAAAAAAATAAACAGTAAAAAAATTATCTTTCATAGAAATATCTTACATCTCAAATAACTGTGTCATTTTTTGACTCATGTCACTAACGTTCAGTAGTAATTAAATCCGATTTGAAATAGCAGCATCTAAAAAAAAAAAAAAAAAAAAAAAATCGGGATCACCGTGTCAAAATGATGACTCGAATGACACATTCAGAAACTTATGTTCACGTCAAAATGCTTCCCACATTTCATTAGTTGCCCGGATATTTAAATAAGTTCTCAAATAAAATACATAAAATTTTTTAAATATTCATTTTTTTAAAATTATTTTTAAACTTTATTTTTATTCATTTGCAGAGAAATATTAAAAATATTTATCGCATTGATTTTTTTTAAAGTTTTAAAAACTTCATATTTGATTTTATTTGTTCTTTTCATGGAATAAATTTATTTTTATAAAATTTGCGTCGTTTACATAACTTAATTAATCTACATTTCCATTATAATTTCATAAATAAATAAAAATAAAAGTGAAAAGATAGAAACCTGTTCGTATTTTTATCGTCGTTTCTGACAAGGAACAAACGAGATTCCTAACAAAAATAAGATGAATTAATCCGCGACTGCTCTGCAAATGTGATAAATTATTATTTGATTATTGTATTGCAAATACATTTTTTCCCCCCAAAAAAATAACAATCCTGCCATGTTTCCATTCCAATAATTATATTTATCCATTGTTCCAAAAATATAGTTTTTACGTTCATTTACTCTCAACAACATGAATAAATTCGATTATCGTCTGCGTTAAAAGAACGGTTCCAAAACCTCTGTTATCGAGAGTTCCAAGCGAATGAATAATAATGCCATAACAGTTAATTGTGCGGTTTTAAACCGGCGGGAAAGATAAAGAAGCTTTGATTATAAGGAAAAGGCAATTTATATCGGTGCGATCTCCTGTTCTTCGTCTTCATTATCAGATCGTACAGAAACAAACGCTTGCATAAATCTCGAGATATTTATTTGAGAATGTGCGTCTATTCGTGTTATCTTAGTGCTAAAAATACAGCTTTAGATCTTGTCGTAAGCTTGTGACCTCGATGAAAAGAAATATTTATTGAAGTGGTGATTGATGCTACTCATTTCTGAAAGATGGAGTATTTAAATAAAATTATTCCCAAAAGTTTTTTTATCCAATTATAAGCACGTTATGGATTTAAGTCTTTTTCAAGTAAAAAGCATGGGGAAAATAATCGAATAAAGTTTAGGTTTCATTTGTTTTAAAAATTTAATAAAGCAAGAAATTTCCCATCTGTGTCAAAAAAATAAAATTCATGATATTCTCTCTCTCATGATATTAATTCTCTAGAAACAATTCCCAAGATATTTGAAATTTCAGAACATCAATATTATTATTACCACCAAAATAAAAACTTTTTTTTTTCAATCTGTAAGCCAAGGAAAGTAACAAATTAAAAGTGTTTCAAATTAATATTATAAAATCTTAACCTATTTATAATTTTCCTAAACTATTTTGGTTTGCAAGTTCAATCATCACAATTAACAAAAGAATAAAATAATATTCTTATTTCTTTTATTTTTGAATACGTAAATTATTAGTTTCTCACAAAAATCTAAATCTCTAAAATTATTTCTTTTTTTCTATTAAAGAACTAACAACGCAGTTCAAATAATCTCCTGTATTTTCACGTGAAATGTTTATCAAATATCGAAAAGAAATATGACAGAAAGAATAACGATTATTTTTAAAATATCGTTAATTACACCAAATATTCATTTTGTCCTTAAATATTTAACAAGTGACAATATAATCAACTATAATCACATTGCAATTAAAATTCGAACTAATTTATTTTGACATTTAACATATTGGTCATTAAAATAAGCAGCATCCAGCAAAATTGCATGTACACAAAAGGCATTGATCACAAACATCATTTTTTAAAGCAATATATTCTTGTCAGCAAGTGTTCTATGTCAAAATGAAGAGCGCAATCCCTCTCACGTAAGCCGATATCATCTAAATTCAATAAAGAAGGCATCCATTTCCAAAATGTCAAAAGACATGTCACTGGAAGACATAAAAATTCTACGAACTCGCTTTCCATATCTAGGACCTTTATCCATTTTTCGAAGTCATCACCCAAGCCAAACAGTGCTGTAATTGGATTTACCACATCAACCAAACGATTTTCTCTCAACTACTACTACTACTACTACTTTCAACTTGTTTTGCAATGCCATTTTCTATTTTATGCCATGGATCTTGCATTAAAGTGAAAAAGTTGAAGGATGAATTGACAATCATGTGGAAATTCACTTTCGCAAGAAATTTGCGATTCAAATATTCTTTTCTTCTGTTTGGACGTTTTCAGAATAGTTTGAATGTTCTTGGGCAGTGTGTGAAAGTTTTTAAGATTTATTTTTCTCGTCTTTTTCAGACAGCAGTCAACAGGAATATTAAAATATTATTGGATTTTGATAATAAAAAAAAAGAATTTTATTTCTACTATTTTCCAAATATTTATTAAAATTGACGGGAAAAAAATTCGAGCTTACATTTTTAGATTTTTTTTGTTTTGAAGGACGATGCATTGTAAAACATTGAAATGTGTTTGTTAAATTAATAATATTTAAAAAAAAATTTAATATATTTTCAGCATAATTCCTTTCTGAATTCGAATAAATCTGATTTTTTTTATGACTGATACAACATTCGGAATACGTAATAAGATTTTCCGAAAATTTTAAAATATTAACAGTGAACAAGCAGTGAAAAAAGCAAGTGAATAATTTACACTGTTATCTTTCCAGTTATCTTATTTTTAAGTAGAAAAAATATACATTTTTAGTTTTTGAAATTATTTTAACAATGAAAATGAAACCAACCCTCTTCATTCGTTACTTAACATATTTTTATTTCAATACTAATCTTGTACATTTTATTTTTAAAAAAAAAATGTATATTTTTTTGAAACTATATCATTAATATTATAGAATAAGACAAAATATGAATGCCATAATATCACTCTTATTAGTATATACCGTACAATACATTGTAAACAAAAAGATTTATAGAAAAAATTGAAGTATGGAGTAAAATATAATTGGAATATTGTTATTTTCTAATAAAAATTACTAACTTTGAACTAAAGTTGCTTGAAATGTATAAGAAACAAACTATTTTTGATCAAAGAGATAAAGCCTATTTATGCAAAAGTATGACTACAGCTTAATTTCATTACATGTATTTTTGTTTCTTTTCCTCCACTCAAATTGGTTCAGTTAGGCAGAGTGCAAATGGCGCCATGTTTTGAGAATGTAATTGTGTTTAATTTAATTTAGCCCTAATTAACATCGCGTTAGGATTGTGTAAGGAGATCCAGCAATTCTTCGAATGTCATTTTTATCAATTACACAACAGCGATTACGTAACTAGAAAGTCACAAAGGGGCGTGTCATTAAAATAATGACAGTTCTACGACTTACATTCGAAATAATTTTTAATCACATGATTACAGATGATAGATAATTGCTTATAACCTTTTAGAAAATCAAGTTCTATTTTTTCAATTTAAACATATGCAACAAATGCATACTCCTTTAAAAACAGGGAGCGGTCAGGGAAACTTTGAACTATATATATATTCTGATGTGCGATACTGTTTTGATTATGACAAGATTTGTTCTTTTTTCACATGTTGATGAAATTGGTCTTCTTAAAAAATCTACTATATTTAGATTTGAGGGGGCTTTGATATGTAGATTTATTTTTTTACTGGTACTGGTGTTAGAAACTATCTCAACAGTATTTTCAGAAACTTAGTCCTACACTATTTTCTCTTCCTTTCAGTCCAGTTGTATAGGCAAACAACGGAGAAGGTTAGCTTTAAATCTAGGTTTAACCCTACAATCTTGGCTCCTAAGACTAAGAGTTCACTGATATTATATTACTATGTCCATTTAAATTTGATATATACTATTTTGTTATCCTTCTATTTACATAGTTGAGCTTGTTTAGTTTTTTGGCACATTTTAGTAATGGGATAAGCATTAAGTCGATCGCGATCAACCGATGGACCGCCAAGACATTTTGGGGGTGACCGTCTTTACTAAGACACGCTTACTAAACGAAATCTATTTATGGAACACTGGAAACCAACTAGATTTTAGAATTGTCTTTTTACAATCGATGCGACTGTGTTTATTCAAGCAAATGATTCGATAAATGCGTAGACGACACATGTGGAATGAATGAGTCGTCAGATGCGGGATAGGATCTAAAAATTGGAAATCATTAATCCTGATGATCCTGATCAGAACAATGGAACAAAATTATTAAATTATTGAATTGCCATTGGTCATGGAGAAGTGAGCAAAATTTTGAATTAATCTGACCTTTTAAAGTGGGTAAAAATGGAGTTCAAAGATTCCGTTACACACAAGAAAAGCTTATAAAAGGGTGTTAAAAATAGAATTTTGTCATATTTTAAAAGAGTTGTACAATGCCGAAAACAAGTGCTAAGAAAACATACAATTCTAATACAGAAGAACCACACCCACGCCACTGGGTGGACTCAGAGGCGGATTAACGTAGTTGGAGGCCCCTGGCGGTAAAATGTTTGAGGCCCATGGGCTTAAAAGTCAAAAAACTAAAATAGTAAAAAGGGTCGCTTACTTTAAATTTTCAAAATAAAATGTATTGAAAAAAAAAACCCTCATCGGCTAAAGAAAAATCTTAACTGAAGAAAAAAAAATTAAAAACCTTACTTAAGAGCTTACAGCTTTGCTATACAGTTTGATTTCTCTTTGGCAAATTCATCAATTATTTTCACCATATCTATTTTGTCCAAAACATTTTTTTCTGTATATAATATGGCCATGTTGTTCACTTTCTCTTTTCTCCCATAGTACTTCTTAAATTATTTTTAGCATGTTTTAAAACTAAAAAATATCATTCACCTGATGCATTCGATATCAGTATTGTTAAAAATATTTTCAAAATTTTTTCTACATTAGGATTTCTTCTACATCTCGATAAATTTCTAGCGGGGTCTTCATTGTATCTTTGTTTTCTTTTCATTTCTTGTTCCAAGGTGACGTGGTTGGTTTGTCGCTGGCCTTTGCACTCATCAAGCTTGAGTCCCCTACCAGCGCTGGGGGCCTCTGGCGGCCGCCAGATCCGACACCCGCTTAATCCGCCACTGAGCGGACTGCAACACCTTAAAAACACGTTAGAAGTAGCCCGTACCCTGGAAAAGTCCCCCCCACCCCTGTTTTAGTATATGATCATTGGTTATATATACATGTAATTCTTAATATATATGAGGACTTGTAATAGATAATATAAGCAAGTTTATAATCTCTGTACTCCTGGGTTTGTCATTATACTACAATCACTACCGCATCATTTTGTAATCGAACTCAATCAGTGTGGAATACGCAGATTCCATAAAATCAATATGTGTGACGATCCTCTTAGAATCAATGGACGAGATGATTTATACAGATTTGGTCACGGAAATCTCAATTACGATTTCTTAACACCTGATTAAGACGTATTAATCAAAGTTGATAGTTAAAAATAGGAAAGAAAAACAGAGTAAGATGCAAAAATTAACGGCTGTACGCCGCGTAGATGGATTTCGAAACGTGATTGACTGTGACAAATGCGATTGGCGAACGAAAAAAAGTTATGGAGTCGAAAATAGGCAGGAAGTTATATAATTCGATGTCACTTCCTACGCCTCATCTTCCGATGACACCTCAAAATTAAAAAAAAAAAAAATTAGCGTGATCTCAATTTAAGAGTGGAGAGTCACGTGACACTTTTTTTTTTTTTTTTGCGTCACCAGACTGTTTTGACGGATGGTGACACTTCACTCGAATGACGGTGTAAGAGCTTTTTCAAAAGTTAAAATAGTGTCACTTCTTATTTTTAAAAATTAAATTTAGTAAGGGTTATGACACACAAGCAATTTATAGGAGTAAGATTTCCAAATTGAGAGCACTTGACGAAGTCTAATTTTGGCACAACATGAAGTATATGAATAAAAAATATGACCTTTAAAAGAACATCCAATTTTTTACAATCTATCTCGCTTTAAATTACACAAATAAAGATTTTTTTATTGGGAATCGTTGCTTTAGAAATTGGATGAAGCCATTGGGAAGGAGTAAATTTTAAATTGCTTTTAAAGGGAGAAGACATAGTAATATTAAATTTGAAGACCACTTGCTGTAAATTGAATGTAAAATGAATAGATGGCGCTGCAAGTCATCTGAGAGTTATACTTTTTAGCTTGTATAATCAGTTATGTAATGTTCTTTGTGCTGTGTACCTGTCTTCTGAGTCGTCAAAGAAAATAAACCAAAATGGATGTAAGATGGAATGAATTATTGGAATAACATAAACATATAATGGATACAATCGTCTAACTGACCAATGGAGTTAGGTATTCAGGAAATATATTGATAATATTTCTTAATAATATTGAAAATATTTCTCCATTGAATTCAAAACTTGTTGTTCTACTGGTAAAATTTAGATAAAATTCAGAATTTCATAATCGGGTAAAGAAGTATTCAGATTCTTCGAAATGTTCTTCAAAATTAAACAAGATATCAATCATTGGCATGGCCAAGTAATTTTAGCGCGTTTTTCACATGTATTTTACAATAATGCAACTAATGAACTTTTTACTAACAGAACGTAGTACTGTACTAAAAAAAAATTTAAAAATGATTAAATTTAAATAAGGTTCGGCTCATCTAGGGCATAAATGTGACCAAATGCCGAAAACCCGAGGTTAATTGGTTGCTTATTGGCGGAGAAAAAGGTACGACAAAATATGGAACGAAGACAAAGACGAAATTTGCGTCCTAATAGCGCTTTTTTTACACTACGTGAAAAACGCGCTAAAAAAATTCTTATAAATCCACTTCTACTTTATCTCTATATATTATTATTATTGTTGACAAATTTGTATTTTTAAAAGAAAGTTTCGGTCAAAAACAAAAGTTGACAACAGTAAAGCGCATGGATAGAAACACGTGATTGCTTTGATCATGTATCTATGACGTCACCAGTGGCGGATTAAGCGGGTGTCGGACCAGGGGCCCCCAGCGTTGGTAGGGGCCCCAAGCTTGATGAGTGCAAAGGCCAGCGACAAACCAACCACGCCACCTTGGAACAAGAAATGAAAAGAAAACAAAGATACAATGAAACCCCTTCTAGAAATTTATCGAGATGCAAGACACAAATCCTAATGTAGAAAAACTTTTGAAAATATTTTTAACAATACCGAAATCGAATGCATCAGGTGAATGATCTTTTTTAGTTTTAAAACGTGTTAAAAATAATTTAAGAAATACTATGGGAGAAAAGACATATTATATACAGAAGAAAATGTTTTGGACAAAATAGATATGGTAAAAATAATTGATGAATTTGCCAAAGAGAAATCAAACTGTATAGCGAAACTGTAAGCTCTTAAGTAAGGTTTTTTAATATTTTTTTCATATATACAGTTAAGATTTTTCTGTAGACGATGAGTTTTATTATATCACTACATTTTATTTTGAGAATTTAAAGTAAATGACTCTTTTCACTATTTTAGTTTTTCGACTCTTAAGCCCATGGGCCCCAAACCTTTTACCGCCAGGGGCCTCCAACTACCTTAATGACGTCACATAAATTTATGAACTGGATTGGCTAAAAACACGATTGTAGTTATCATGACTATGACGTCACACGAATTAAGCCCATCACTGTGTTGTAAAAAAACAGTGACTAGTTTGAGCAAAGTGACAAATTAATCGTTCAAGGAATTGAGTATGCAGAATCCTTAATCAAGCCCCTGTTTTGTTTCACTAAATTGTCTTTCGTATTTTCACTAAATTTTTAACTCAATTTCGAAAAAAAATTTATTTTAAATATATGATCATAGTGTATATATATGAAATGAATATAAATTTATAGGATAATAAAATTTACGTAATTTTTCCCACTTTTGATCCTAAGTACGTTGGTGTATTCATTCCGTGCAAAATCTCGTAATGCTTCTTTGTATTATTATTTAATAATACGATTCTCCACAAGTTTCGTCATATACTAGATAATACCTACTTTATATTTCATATCACAATCGATATCAATCACTGTATTAATACATAGATAAAAATGACATTCATAATAACGATTATAATTAATCAGATTTAAGAACAAACGAGTTGTACGTTTAGGAAAAGAAATAAATGAGTTAATATTATCCTCTTCAAAAAACACGCATTCACTCGTGTCGTTTTTCGTGCGATTCACATTCTTGATTATAATTGATAGGCAAGGAGAACCGTGCACATTTTTTCAAGGACTGGTTAATCCACACACTCAATCACCCTTTTTCCATAGCATATCTGGTTATGTCCGATTAAATACGTTATAATTTACACAAAGACTAATTTTGGCATAGTTTTTGCACATCCTGATATTGATTTAGTACAGAGCACTCACCTAAAAATGATTAAAATGGTTTGAAAAGGTAATAATCGTTTTAAAAGTAATCATTTCTTTTTACTGCTTTTTTTATTTACAAATGAGAACAACAAATTAGCACTGCATCGTTTGATTTGTATTGTACTTTCAAAATAACTAGTGTAACGGTGTTTTATGTTAGTACTGGGTTAAAAGTAATGAACAAACTTTCAGGGGACGGGAGGAATTTAAAATCCTAAAATATCACAATTACAAAGGACGGTTACACAAGACAAATACAGTTACACATTTACAAGAACAAATTAAAGTAAATTTTAGTTTAAATATAGTTAAGGATTGGACGGCAAGGTGAGTGATCCTATCTCATTGGGGGATCCGAGCTCTCTCTGTCGGGTAAAAGCAGTGGGTTACGAGTTACGCTACAGTTACAAGTTCGTCCGAACCGTGGAGACATCTACATTCCAGTCTGGTAATTATAGCATGCGTTACACTAGTCAATATTTTAAAATTATTTTGCAATCTGATTTCATTGAATTGGAAAGATACTCGAGTTACTGGTCGTACTACAACTACTCAATGGGTTATTATTTCGGAACAAAAGGTGGTTAAATGCAAGATGACTCCTTAGATAACCTCTGTCTCCCCGAATTTCCAAGATCATCTGATATGTTAAATTAGTTTTATAGGTGTAGATGCTATTTGACAAACTGTGTCAAACACTAACTTATGGGGTTAAAAAACTTATCAATCTGTAATAGAAACTAAATTCTGTGAATGCAATACAGAAAATAGCTAAGTTTTATGTAAAGCTTTGTAAAGAGCAGTATGAGCCATCAGGAGGATATATTCTTAAATAAAAATATTCTCATGATTTTTCCTATAAAATTTTGATGATAAAAAAAATTTTACACAGTAAATTAAAATTCTAATAAAATATATATCATCTGTTAAAGATTAAATTTATTTTTCTTGTTGGAAATAATTTGATAATGGTATGCTTCTCATTTTTCCGCCAAATAGTTGTCAAATTTTGCCAAGTCGGGGGGGGGGGGGTATAACAGACTGTTCGATGGCAAGGACAAAAACCGAATTGGTATTTCATTCTTCCTAACTACAATACCACATCATGAACACAACGAAACTCATTGTAATTTTATGTGCAAATGTCTCCATTATTTTTCTTGATAGTTTTTAGTGGAATTAGGATTCAAACTGTGACTTGTGCATCACCACCCAAGAAGTTCTGGACCTTACCACAGAGCTATTGTAGTCCAGCACGACTTTTGACAAAATGTAGTATTGAATCCATAAAGTTGTGATTCTGTCAAAGAAAAAAAAAAGCTTGTAAAGGGATTGATTCCCTTTGCTCCTTCTATTAATCCCCAAGGGGGAAATACTTACAAAAAGTTATTTGATTTGATGACCACTTTCTGAAAAGAAACCGTAACTTATGCAAAATAAAACTACTACTTAACCCTTTATCTACCAACGGTACTTATAAGTACCACTCACTTAAAAATTACATAGAATAACCATTTTTATGAATGCTCTGACGATACTTAACAGGAATATTCTTTTAAATCCCCTCTTCCAAGATATATGGCAGCACGGGTTCTATGATGAGTATTTTAGCGGGGAAGGCGAATAGTTTTATAGATGAAGTTGCGTTTTCAGCTGACATTTGGATCGGATTGCGAGGGTAGTAATTTCTGTTTCGAGAAAGTAGTTTATGTCAAAAGGTAAGTGTCTTATTTTTTTGTATGTTAATGAAGACCTTAGAAAACGATTTGACTATTTTAAGTAAACTGTGTATGTAATTAATTTTACAGTTGAATACCTTTAAATTAATTACCTCTAACGTTTAAATTTCCCAAAGTTGAGTATTTTGTTTATGTATAACTCTTAATTTTCATTGAAGTGATTCAAAAAAAATATTGCATGAAAAAACTGTTATAAATCATAATGCGATAGATAAAAGGTTAAAGCTAACTTAATTGAATTCTCAGAGGAAGATAGCTATTAGGTGTTGATTTAGATTAAATCATACCCAGTATTTGAATTATTAGTAGATCCAGAAAAAGAATTAGGAACCTTTTGGTTCAAACTCTTGTTTCTTTTCTAATAACTATTTATAATGGACTGCTCTCACTTCCTATTGTCCACAACAAAAGTTGATAGTAACTGAAAGGTTAAGAAATTAAAGTTTGTTGACTTTTAAAAGATGGCTCACCACTCTATGAGCCTTCACACCAACGCAAGCTAAGGTTTACTATAAGCTATCATGCATCTTTAAATTACACGTTAATACGGATTTTACGGATTATACGGAATTTTATACGGATTATTAATTAAATGTTAATAATCCGTATAAAATGCTATCAGAAAATAACATATTTCAGAAATATTTAATTCTTATTTAATGGAAAACGTACTGAACCATTGCATGATAACTATTATGAACTTTATTTTTCCTTCGGAATGTAATAATCTCAGATCTCACAAAAAAAATTTTATTTCCAAAACCAGACTCATTTTTAGTTACAATTTGCTTAAGTACACAGCAAAATGCAGATACATTCAACAAATTACTACCAATAAAAAAGCCATCAATGCGGCCTTTCAAAGCTCCAGTTCCAGTTATCCAATAAAACACGACATTACTTCACGTCAATTTGTTACATAAAAAAATAACAATGAAAACGTGACACGTAGGGGGGAAATCTAAAGTTCAACAATACAATTTCCTAATCCATTTCATACCACAACATATAAAAATACTCAAATACGCTAGAAATCATAGTAATTTCTATGCATCCCCAGGCTATAGGACAACCATGTCGTATTTGGAGATCTTCGACTCATCCTTTGCATCTAAAATTGTCCATTCAACTCTGCCAAATAACAGCACGCCATGGCTCTTTAAAATCCTCCAAAATCCAGCCAAATCTCCCGAAATAGGCCAATGGACCTGATCGAGTTCGCTTCGGATGATGGTTAATGATGAAGGTTTTAAACTCTTCCCTCTGCTATCCATTTTCTCCACTTAGAGAACCTTCGATTCGCTCTATTTTTAAGATGCGGGGATTTTTTAGAACGTGCGAGGGATAGAATCCTCTTTTCCCATGTATGATTTTTTTTCTCAAAGGAGAGTAAAAGCTGCATAACTGCGCATGCTCTCAACGGAAGTGATTTTACATTATGCAAACATTTTTCTTTTAAACATTATTTTATCCTAACAAAATTCTTTTACCATACAATAATTTTTCATTCAAAATAATCAAAATTAGTTTAGATTTATTGGTTCTTCTAACCAATTTTCGAGAAAGAGCTAGAGTTACTTTAACATAGTACTCGCTATAAAGCAACACGAGGGCTATTGGCGACGGACTGACTTCTTAATTGCTAACCCACATTCAAGTGATGAAGATAAAACCTGAGCTGTCACCACCCTCTCCAAACAACTACGCCCCGCCAACGGGATAAATGAATGTGCATCAGCCCCCTCCACACAGCGGGTCTTCAGTGGCACAAGGGCTCGAACTCATGACATGCCACCCACGAGTTCGTGACCATGACCACTAGGCTACCGCTGTTACATAACACACACACAAATTGTAGAACATTTTACATTATATTCACAGATTTGTTATAACAGTAATAGCTACTATTTTTATTATAATACAGAAATCGAAAATTATACATATTACTGACAAAAAATTATGACACTCTGAATAAGGATTTTCAGCAAAGTAAACCTGCAGAATTTTTTGTGATTTTTAATATCTATTCAACAAATTTCTCATTCAAAATAAGATTTGAATGAACGAAACGAATCAGTAAAATAACACGATCGTAATGAAGTGAAAGAAAAAAAAATTAAAATTAAATAAGTTCATTTTCAATTGTGATATTTTTAATTTGAAAAGTCACTGAAGTTAATCAAATTAAATATTTATAAAAAAAATCACGTTAGAAATTTGGTATCGAATCATTGAAAAACAATTCTAAGTTCAGGCATGCGCAAGGTTGCAACTTTTACTCTGTCGATCTCGCGATTCTTTCTTGTTTTTTCCCCTCCACGGTTCGAACTAGAAGAATAGGAGGAAGATATCTTTTTATTTTCAAAGGAATAACCTTCAACACCTTCCTGAACACGGTATTCCGTTGGCTATTTCAGTTATTCGGCCTACCTGCAAGGAATGAAGTAAAGTTTTTTTTTTTTTGATGGCCGCTGTTACTCGTGAAGCATTTCGTTATTTCACATTGAGAGAGAAAAAAAAGAATGAAAATCTAAATTTATTTATTTATTTTTTACAGAATGCAGTGGTGTATAAACAAACATCAATCTTAAAATCCGGAAGAGATAATTACATAGACTAAAAAAGACACAAACAACAGAGTTTTTCGTAATACTTCTACAATTTAAAGATCAATGGACTAAATTCATGTGACGTCATAGTCACATGATAATTACAATCACGTGTTACCCAGCCATTCATTTCCTGCGATTCGCTGCTGCCAACTTTTGCTTTTTGCAGAAACTTACTTAAAAAATACAGATTTGCCAAAAATAATTCACAGAGTTAAACAAAATGATTTAAAATATACACGTACACTATAAGATTTTTCTTTTAATTTTGAAAAACTTTTTGAAGAATTTTTATACTTGAACATCTCTATACCAAATTACCAGATTTGAAATTTTATCTAAATTTTACAAGTAGAACAGCTAGTTGGTGTCGAGTGCTTTGAGAAGCCAAATAGATCCAAGCATGGAAATCACAGTTTTTGCCAATTCCACGGTCTTTTTTTACTATACAGTTCTCTCTGGAAAGGAAATTACCCCAAGCTTTGCAGAGCTGCAAGTATTGTCGAACAGGAGATATGTCCAGACAACAAGTGGAAGCCTAACTTCATTTATAAATTCAATGGAAAACACGCGTCTGCATTTATCATTCAACCGTCATGAATTTATCCCATTTAATTCTTTTTTTTTTCTTCATAAAACGTTTTGCATGATCATACGAAATTTTGGTACTTACGTACTATCACAACAATGCCAACATTCAAGATAAATTGACAAGTTAGCAATCCCGATTTCGCATGTGTCGTAGGCGCTGAATTGGCAACCATGTGCTTCATTTCATATAATGTCGCCAATATGGTTGAGATAATACGTATAAGTACCGATATTTTCAACTGAAAGCATTAATCTTTATCGTAGTTATTTAATGACGCAATCCTGTGCAACGTCACTGAGTGATAGCGCGATACTAAAACTCAAAAATATCATGTTAAATTTTTTGGCATAATCAAATTACCAACCGTTTCCCCAAATTAAAAGACTGGGAATTATATGAATTTTCGTAAGATATTTTCATGGCATATCTTATAATATTCACATTGCTAAAAGAAACTATCCATCCAATGTTGAGTTTTCAATGCTGACGATTCGTCTAACCGCGGTGTCACTGCAAGGGGTGCTTGAGTATCAGTCTTGGCATACACAACCAAACACTTTGCTATTCTCCCAGCAATCTACATTCACAGATTTCCTCCAACACAGGAAATAATGATTGCCGATACCTGATTCACACTTGTTCTTCTTGGAATTTCCCTCGACCACCTGTTGACTGAGGTTAACACACCTTGGTCTCCATTTTCGAGTACCGTTCGAAGATATTTAGGAAGAATATTTAATTTCTATCGCTATGTTTTTCTTTCTCTCAACGCACATAAACATAAGCCGGTAAGAAAAGCAAAACACAAAATTGGTATGATTTTGTATCCATTTACTACTTCTCGCAAGAATTATTATCGCAAAATATAAACGCTTTTATTTAGGTAAAAAAGTTATTCAAATACAAATCCTTAAGTTTTAAGAAATAATTATATTATATATATATATATATATATATTTTATTATATATATATTGTCCATGCATATCAACTATAGTATATACCCTAATATATATATTTTAACTGCCTATTTTTTATAGTTTAAAATGACTATGCATGGTCGCCCAACAGTATATAAAAATTACTTTTAACTACTCAAATTTTTCTACTTCCCCTTTCGAATTAATTACACAAGTTCAATTAGAACAGATGATTAACCAAGTGATAAAAATAAGAGTAATTAAATTTTCCACTTTTTAAGACAATTGCATTTTTCTAAACACTGTAGCCTGAATTTTTAAAAATATTTTTCCATATATTCTCCATTACATGTTTCAACACAAATACATTCTTTTTTGTGTGACTTTTGATTTCATGACGTATTTAATGCAACTTGTACATTTTAGATTCGTACATATATCTTGATCCCTGCTTTTAGAATAAAACAGAATTCTTTAAATAATAATTAACCTTTTTAAAATTAATAATATTTTCCAAATTATTTATCTACTTTTTTTTTAACGAATGTAAGCCATTATGATAATTATTTGAAAAATATAAGAATTATTTCTTCATATATTCTACCGTTTTATTTTATTACATGTTTTCTAACACGTAAAAAAAATATTATACTTACAGTTCTTTTATGTGTGACTTTTGATTTCATGACGTATTTAATGCAACTTGTACATTTTAGATTCGTACATATATCTTGATCCCTGCTTTTAGAATAAAACAAAATTCTTTAAATAAAACCTTTTAAAAAAAATTCAAATTTATCACTTTTTTAAGAATTAATTATGATATTTTGAAATTAAGATTAGTTTTCTACCGTTTTCTTTTTTAATCGTGTCACCAGTTTAGCTTGTTTGAAATATTAGGAATCTGTCTCTTCCAATCAATTCATGAATGTATTGTTAATCCTATCAAATTTTTTACTTTTCACTTCCTAAACATAAAATGGTGCCTAGATTTAAATACAATAAAGTGCATCCAAAACACCAAATAAATAAAAATGTAATTTTTCTGGAAAAATACATTTTTAACTCTGATTTTTAAAAAAACTTCTGAATATTCCTTAAAGAAATGTTTTTGAAAATCGGAAGGAAAAGGCTGTTCAAGAGTAAAGATCATAGTTAGGTTTTAGTAATCAAAGTATCTCTGGATTATGTTTATTAAAACAAGCCCGTTATACAATATAAAAAATGCATTCAATCAAAAGTAATACTAATAATAAACCGATTCAAAGATAAATTAGTAAAACAGTTAAAAACTAACCTTCTGTAGCAAAAATCGGTTTTTATTGGAAAAACATTCCAATAAGCATAACTATTATTTAAAATAACATATCACAAAACGCTTAAAAAATTCATCTTTATTTATCGGTAAACGTTTGAAATAAGAAACTACTGAGATTTATAAAATAAGGCATTATATATATATTTTAAATAAGACATACATACTAATAAATGCTCTCTGTTGAGCTTTAAGAAACCTATATTAAACAGAGATTTAAAAACAAAGCCAGCTTTTGAACAAAATGGCACCATGTTTCTTTAAATATTCCGAATCCATTTAAAAGCAGACGATCTGAAATATGTTGCCACTCTGAATGACAGAAATTATCAGATGCCGACTTTACTAGACGGAAAGGAATTAGAACATGCCATGTTTTGTTTACTTTCCAAGAAGCGAGGGTTGTGATAAAAAAAAAAAAAGAGCGAAAGATAAATAAATGTTATTAAGTATTCCAAGATATGCATCTTGGCTTCTTTCCTTGTTGAACTCTTCCAACTTTGGCGACAATTCCTCGTGATTTGTGACCTATATAAGTTCTTGATTACAATAACAATATAATAAAAAGAGTTAAAAGTCATTACTATTCAACAAATTATTTGATATTTTTAACCCAAAATGTCAAAAGTTCGTTTCCTCTTTGACATAAGATGAGCAAATTCTGGTCTTCATTGATATTCACGCATTGTCGCTTAATTGAAAGACAATAAAGACTTAAAAACATTAATGGATATGTGTGCTAATTTACAGGAAGGAAGACATAAAAAACATTGAACAGGTTTGTGTAGCATTGAAATAGTTTTGAGAGATATAAACAAAAAAAGTTGTAAACGTGACTGAAATGTTTATACTCAAAGAAGGAAATAAAATATTTTCGAAATGGTTTCAAAGATCGATTCCAATACATATTTTTGGGGGATAACTTCCTTAACGAAAGAACGAGGGTGAGAAAACATGCTGGGTTATAAATATTTACTTTTTTTTCCTCATAAGAAACTGTCATTTCTGCATCAAAAACAAATGATGCACTAGAGTGTGTATATGTACACACAACACACATGTGTATGTATATATCACCGTTAAAGTGTGAAATCCGTTATGTCATAGAATAACTAGGTATTTCATGAAATAACTAGACAAGTCAGTTAAAGCATATAAAATTATTGAATTTTATTATTTTACTAGGTATTCTATAGAATAACGATTACTTGATCGATAAAGTATGAAATACGGTACTCGACAGTTCTTTGAACCGGTTCTAGCTGCTTTGGGAAGGATTTTTCCCGATTAGGAACTAGAGATGGCCGAATAAAACAATTGTACTCAAGATATCAGTTCGGTATATGTCAACGAGAATTAATTTCCATTGCAGATGTTCTAAATATTGACACAACGTTTCGATCTGTTGCGACAGCTCAAAGTTGCGGTACTGGACAAGGATTTAAAAAGTGCTGGTGTAAAAAAAATGCGTAATAGTAAAAAGTGTGCTTGTTTCAAAAATAATAAGCAGTGCAATCCAAAGTGTCATCACAGCAATCCTTGCACCAATAAAAATGAAAAGTAAAATAAAGGTATCTCATAAAATTTAAATTAATATTCTCTTACATTTTTGAATTAAAAAGTTGACACAATGTTTTTATGAAGCAACAGTTTTTCTTCACAGCCATGTATTTTTGCTGATAATATTTAAATATAATCTTTTTTTGCAACATAATCCCCCCTCCCTTTCTATTTCACTAATGTTAGCAATATGAGCAATAATAAATTATATCCTCTGCTTTCCCTTATTATTAATCAATTATTCATCCGCAAAAAGGGATAAAATGTTTTTTTCGAGAGTTTTTAGTTATTTATGATCAATTAATTTACAAAATAACTTTGAAATTGTTTATTTTTCACTTTAATGGTCTATCCTTAGTTCATAAAATTTAAAAAAAAAACTCTAGTTATTTCATAGAATAACTAGCATGAAATTTTTCATCTCTTATAAACTTTAACTGACTTGTCTAGTTATTCTATGAAATAATTGAATTACACATTTTAACGTTAACATATATATATATATATATATATATATATCGTCAGTCGGTAAAGATAAAACATTTAAGGCGGACTGAACAAGTTCAGAAATAAATAAATAATGTATAAATGAAATATTTCGATATTTAGTATCAGTTGAATTAGAATGTACTTATAAAATTGTTTCACAATTATAATAACAAGAACAAATTATTTAAAAACAATTTTTTTGGCAAAAATAAATAAAGAAAGAATGACATATTTTCAACACACCTTCCCTTTATGAAAAATGCTTCTACAATTCTAATATGTTGCTTATATATAATTAGAGCTTCTATACAGGGATTGAACTAAAATTTTTGAACTATAAAATTTAGAATTCGGTTTATTCATATACATCAGAGTAGAGAAACTTTAACAAAAAAACATTTTTATAAAACAAAAAACTTTATTACAGAAGCGTTTTTTTTTTTTAAATAAAAGGAGAATGTTATGAAAACGTCATTCTCCATTTTTTGTTAAAAAATTGCATTTCAATAATTTTTTCCTGTAATAATATTCTTAAAGTAATTTAAAATGTATATTTTAATATGTATATTCTCAAGACTCCGAGAGTAGTCAGCCCCTCAAACATTGAAAAGAAAATTAAGTTAATTTTTTAATAATAATCTCCTGAATGAAAAATCCATCCATTTCAAAAAAGAAAAAAATTCAACACATTAAAAATTACATCTCAATTCAGCAAAGACAAATTCTTCAAATTCCTGAAATTGTTTACACACATAAGGTTTAAACGAGCACTGTCAGAAAGAATTTTGAAGATGAATTGAAAATGAAAAATATCCAACAAACATATAAAGAAACTTGGATAGTTTAAAAAAAAACATAAAATGCCTTCAAGAGGAGAGAAAAATCAATATTTTTCTTTTGACGAATATTTTCCGAAGAATTCTTAATTTCTTTCTCGCGTGAGTGAATCTGGAAAAATAAAATAAAATTGCTCTCCCAGGACCTTTTACAAACTTCAGTGTTTAATCTATTGTACAGCGCTGAGATGAAGTTTTAAAATGCTTTATTTTGTTTTCGAACATCTAGTCGAAACGATAATGCACGAAGTCTTGGAAGGGCAAGAATTTATGAATATTTTTGTTCTTCAATTCCATTACATAGGTAATTTCACAAGTTTAAGATGAGTAAAAAAATAATGAGATAGTTGACCATGAAGATTTACATCGGTGCATATTGCTTAAAACAAGGAAATGATCAAAAATTAAATATCAGATTCCTTTATTTCACTTTACAGAAAAATTGTTTTTTTTTTTGTGTTGTTTTTTTTGTTTTTTTGTTGTTGTAAATATTATTACAATTACATACACTCTTCCGTAATCGAACAAACTATTTGACTTGTGTAATGAGCTATTTTGAAATTCCTGTTTTTGAATCTAATTTCGTAGGCACATTTTAAAGGTCTGCTTCTACATCATGTGTAATAGAAGAAAATAGTTTATTTTCTGTACCGCATTCTAAATAAATTAGGAAAATAATGTAACTTTTAGTTTTAAAGTGAGAATATCTACGAAGATTATAAACAATCTAAGACAATCATTACAATTTTATCTGTTATCGACTATATTTAATTTTTCTCAAATACCTATGCATTATTTTAATGTAAACTTATTGTTATAATTATGAAATTCATTAAATTATTACGCATTAATGAAATTTGTGACTTTTCGCTGGATAATTTTTTTAATTTCAGAATAAAAAGTTTTTCCCATAAAAAATATTAAAAGAATCTTTTTGTATAGAACTAAATAAAATTAAAATGAAAAATTAACCCCCCCCCCATATAAAATATGAAACACCAATAACGTTTTTTAAATCTACTCTTCCTCGGGCATGGGAATATTGCACATGTGATTTAAATAAATATATGTATCTACAAAGAAGAATCGAAATGTCAGAAGGTAGCAATTTATCCTGCGTTTCAAGATGTAAGTCTACAAGCAATGCAGACGATTTATATATATTTGAACATAGTATTCAAATAAAACTCAACGCCACATTTGATGAATTATGCACAATGAAAACTTAAAAACATAATATAAAGAGAAAGTAGCATTCACAAATCTATTTTCTCTTTCAAAAGTTTTAAATATATTTTTATAATTACCATAATTTTCCTATATATATGAATGACTAATTGCTAATTAAACATAGTTGATTATTAATTATTTTTGTACATTTTTAAGCAAAAATAAAACTAAAAAACAACAAAATTTCTTTTTTAAACGATGAAAATGGCAAACGATAAAAAAGTTCCCAAATGGTCGTGAAAAAAATAATGCAAATTAGAACTTACCCTGGCTTTCATGTGACCTTCCGCTACTGCATAACATCTTGGTGAATGATCTTGGCAAAGACATTATATTACTTCTTTAACACGTTATTCTCCTGATGTGTATTCTAAATAGAACTCTTTTTTTCTCACCGCGAAATGGCGGAAAAACTTCGTATTCAGAACAAACCCTCCGGTCAGTGTAAAAAAGATCGTCAGTTCCTACAGAAGTGTTAAAAGTTCAAAAATGCTGTGGGCAGAAAGGTTTAAAAAACACTACTGCCCTATTTTTGTATTCTTTTGAAGATTTTTTTTCCCCACACAAGAATTGAAAAGTCAACTAACAATTTTGTTAGCTTATAAGTATTCTATGTTATCGTAGAAGAATTTTATATCAAAATCGGAATAAGGTTTTTTTTTTTTTATAATTCTTCTGGAAATTTTCAAGAAACGATTGAGGAGAAATTATATATATAGTAAAAATTATTTCAGATTTTTTTTAGGATTTTAAATGTTGTAAAGGACTAATTTTTTTTTAACTATATGGGTCCAATTTTTCTAATAATGCAGTAAAGTTTTATAACGGAGGCTGTAGAATAATTTCAACTAAAAACTTTTCTAGCAATCCTTTTCAATATTCCAGGAATTTTTCTTTGATCCAATCAAAGAAACTAGAAGATATAGCAGAAAATTTAATTCCCCGAGAACAAATTAAGACCTTAAAGTGAAGCAGAAACTAAAGCTGCTAAACCCAAGCTCCACAAGCAAAGAAAGAAAATAACTTTCTTCCGAAAAAAAATTCTCAAAAATTACTTGGTAATAACAATAAACCAAGTAATTAGAGAATTTATCTGTTATTTGTAAGTTTCAGATCCAAATCTCGAGTGCCTTCTCAACAGGAGACACGTTTCTCGGTATAAACATAAACTCGACAAACGATATCGGCGGTTTCTAGAGAACTGATTACAACACTCAGTTGTTTATTTTATGAAGCATGAATCAAGATATGGATTCGATTAGGATTCGATTTGTAGCATATTGCAAATATGAAACTATTTTCCAAAGCGATTGCTATTCAGATATTACAAAACCGTAACATCGTAATCGTATTCGAAGTAAGAACGATTACGATTAATTGCCATTCACTGTCAGTCCAATCAAGTCGATAATTAACGCGAATTTTTTAGACCAGTAATATTCAATATCCAATAATAACAGATGTAATTTTGAACAATCCCAACACACAAAGGGGAAACAATTCTTTTCGAATATCGAATGCACGAATTCGAATTCTTTTAGAACTTCGAAATTCTGAAATCAAATCGAATTATCCAAATGAGTCACCTTGATTGTATGAATCAGAATCAGTCAGAACACACATATTCCAGCAATCGTAAAAACGAACCGTCTTCACTTTTCCAGAATGTTGTTCTGCCAGCCAGCAAGCGCACTTTTTTTCGTTCTTTTTCCGGCATAAATTCACATATAACATTCAAAAGACAGCTGATCACACAGGAGCGGTAAGGACGTGCAAAAACAATACGGCTGCATCCTCTCTTCCACCTGTAACAACAGCCAGCGGGAAGGCGAACTTTTTTTCTGTTTAGGAATTGTGAGGTGACGGGTTCCTTCTATCTTGGCATACAACTTGGCTCATCAGTGGAGCATGAATGAACTGAATTCTGACAGCTTCTTTACTACGGCCGAGGTAACGGTATTAGGGAATTGAAGAGGAGTGTAATGGTTGCTGTAATTGCGGATGGAAGATGCAACGGGGGTTCGTGGTCGCCAAAGGCTTGGCGGGATTCTCGGCCGAGAGGAAAGAAACAGCAACAATGATTTCTTTTCTCCGCTTATGTAAATGGTTATCGTACGATTTTTCAGGCCAAACAAATGTGAAATAGAACTCTCTCGGTTTTTTGGAATATTTTGAAATGATAAGTGTGTTTAAGAGATTATGGAAGCTTATAATAATCAACGCTTCTGATGAAAATTAACTGCCATTTCTATATATAACACGCTATGACGTAATGTGGTTAATATTTTTTTTTAAAAAAAATTACATGTAGTATTTTTAGGAGCAGCTTTCTGAACTATTTATTAAAAAAATCAACTAAAAGAATTTACAGTTTATTAAAAAAAATTTAATAAATAATATTTATATTGCAGGAAATGTAAAATGTCCACATTAATACATAAATATTTTTTCTATTCATATTAAATCAAAACATATATATATAATCTTTAAAAGAAAGCTTTTCTCATATAAAACATCCAAAAATATTTAAAAGCCTTCTAAAAACAAAAGTGTGAAAAATGTACTTGAGCAAAAAGTTGAAGTTTCTCTCTCTCTCACACACACACACATTCAAGATATTTTAAAATAATACACACACTTTCTAAAAATACATTCATTCACATATTTACATTTGAATGAACTGTTCAAAGATGATTGCATTCAGATACCTCCAACTCATGCTATTCAGTGATGCCTTGAGGCCCCGGGCCCTATTCAAAGGTAGGCCCCACCTGAGACTCTTTTAAGTATATTACAGCAAACGTTGCCAAATAAATGGAGTAACGTACACCCCTGCAACCACTACATCGTGAGGGGGGTCCAAAGCCTATGTTATGATATGGTTTTGCAATCCTTTGTAAGATCTGGATTGGGGCCCAAACCTGACTTTGCAGGGAGCCCCTAATATTCTCCTTCACGACATTGATACAAACGGTGAGTCGTAACAAATAAAATGTGCGTGATTCACATTCTCACAAACCTACTGTTGCCTTTCAAAGAAATAATGATGCATGATGGTAAGCCTAGATATGGACGATGGACATGACAAAAAGCTCCAGTAGTAAAGTTCAAAACTAGGTGAATATTTGTGAGAATAAGATTTGACGTGACGATTAAAATTATTCGGATCGTACTCTAATTGAACCCGAGTCAAGTCCCCCCCCTCCTGAGGACCAGGACCTATTGCCATATCTTAAAATAGAGATCTTCAACCTTTCACGTTCGAGGGCTAATTTAATAAACTGACAATGATTCACGGACCTCATCAATAAACTCACAGTAATCCGCGGGCCACACGACAGTCAAAAAAAAATATTGTAGTCTAGAAATTTATATAAAACAGGGAGGCTTGTTTTACCAGACTATAACTGATTTTAAGGTATTTACAGATTTGTATAAATATATGTATCAGTTTCAAAAAAGTTGAAGGGTAGTCAAATTAAAATACTTTTCAAACATGTAAAAGCCCACATTTTTCTCCGAAAATTTCTAAGATTTGATGCATTGTCAGATATTTTATATTTAAAGTTAATAAAAATATAATGAAATTTATGAAAAATTCGTCATTTTCAGAAAATATAATCTCAAATGCATATCAAATACATCAATGAAATGTTTTTATATCAAGAATAGCAAAAAATTGGCGCTTTTTTTTTATGACAAAAAGCAGACAAGGCATTTTTTGAAAAAAATTCCTCAAATTCAAATAAGGGGCCACTAAAATGCCTTAGTGAGCCATTCGTGGCCCGAGGGCCACGGGTTAAAGATCTTTATCTTGAAACTTCCCTGATGTTATTAGGTAGTTAGTAATTGCTAGGAATCTGACGTCACCTTCAATAGGTCTACTTTGGGGGCACCTCAGAGTAAAATGGGCAGTTGGCCAAATGCCCCTGTTTATCAGAAGACACTTCTGCTTCTTTTCTAAAACCTTCCCCAGCATAAACAATGCTAAAAATGCATATTTTAAATATATGTAAAAGCAAGTATCTTTAAGCATCACTCTATTCAAGGACGACGGCGAACACCACTTTGAAAACACCTGCGGAATACATTTATCGCTTGCTCCTGCTGATAAAAAGCTTATATTTATACTTAAACTTACTATCCTTTCGAGATAGGAATTTAAAAGTCCAAAAATTTCGTGTTTTGTAAGATTTCATACACATACGAAATATGTAACAGAAATGTAGTAAGTGTGATCGATAAAATGTTTACTGGAGCTGTAATACGTGGAATGCAATATACGAGACTAAAAGAACATGTCGATAAAAAATCGTCACGAAAAATGCCATGTATCACGTGATCACCATCAGCTGGTTATCTAATTTATCATTCTGTTACGCAGATCACGGAATTTCGTGAGTATAAATATTTCAGCTTAATATTATTTAAACATAGTTTGGCAATACATCAAGAGAGTTTCCTAATATAATAAATATCAAATTCTGTTAAAAATAAATCTAAAAAAGGCAATTAAAAAAGCAAGGTATATAATTAAACTTTCATACAAAGTGTAATGCCTTTTTTTTTTATAAAAAATTAAAATAACAACATAATGATTTCAAAATAAAAAGGCAAAACGTTACGATAAATTTAGTTTTCTGAAATTCGATAACGATTAAAATTTTATTTTGATTATTAAGTCGGTTTGTATAAAGGAAATTAGTAATTAAATAGGTTTTGTACAGAAAGTGTGTTTTATAATAAAATCTTCAAAATGTAAAAATATAATGGAGTTTTTAAAATTTTATAAATATAAAGTCGTATAGCTCCTTTTCATTGTAATAAAAAAAAATACCAATTCTTATTAAAGCTAGTCACTTTAGTTTTATCAAAAAAATTATTTTTCCCGCATTTTTCTGTACAAAATAAATAGTTTATTCAGCATATGCAAAACATAACATGAGGAATATATTTAAATTATCAGTAATAATATATCCCAGCAGTATAAATGGAAAATATAAAAATTTTTTCTATAAATAACAAAGATAATTCTGAAGTGTTTGAAAAAATATTGTTGAAACGGTATTTTGAGTAAGAAATTTTTTTCAAATTCCACGAAGTGTATCTTTTATTTTTAACATAATAATAATAATAAATAAAATAATTTCTAAGGTTTTAATAGCATCATTACCTATACATTTCTGAAATACTTTCTATAACAAAAATTTAAACACAGAATTTCTTAAAAATTATGAAGACTGCTTAAGTTTTATTTTATTTTTTCAATTCATGAGTTCTTTCAATTCTTTCTAAAAACTTAAAATACCTATATTTAATAAACAACAATTCACATTCAATAAACAGCAAAAATAACGCATAACAGTATCACAGCTACTGTTCCAGATTTTTTAATTCTTTTCGTCGCCAAGACGATCGCTTCCTCACCAAAACGGGCGTCAACTTAACTCGCATCCGAAAAATCCTTCTAAACTCTCATCTCCGCACATCACGTGGGTTCGATCTCTTCCCCGACCGACACGGAAGCAACAAACCCACGTTCCCATGCTTTCCAGAACGCTATCTGATGGTCTGTGCTACGCCACGCCAGCAGACGACAATGAAAGTAATTTGGAAATGTCATTTCCTGCTCGCCAAATCGAATCACCGCGGTGCGGTAAAATCGTTTGCATTAAGCATTTAATTTTCAGTCCGGTAGATCGGAACGCCATTATGCAGGTGCACTGTACGAACACAAGAGATTCTGTTGCAAATAAAATAATTGGATTTTTGTTTTTATTCTTTTTCCTCTTCTTCCAGAATGCTAAATACAAAATTGCGTTCTAGTTTGGGAGAAGTGACTTGATTGCAAAATAGTGGATTTTTTTTCGGAAATAATTTTTAGAAGGAACTATGTTTTTACTTTGTTTGTGATACTTAATACCACCTATTTGGCAACAGAATTGTGCGATGTAAAATTATGTTAAATGAGGATTTACAGTGTTCTTTTATCTGTACGATCAGTTGAAACAAAACAATTTAGATATCAGAGAAAACAAGAGTAAACAAGAGCGATTAGAGGATATTTCTCGGACGATGTTTTATACATTTAACTTAGTGTAAGTTACATTTTTATTAATCCTAAAATGGTTCCGAGGTAATCAAGGCACTTACAAAAATGTTAATACTTTATTAAAACCCAATTTAATGCTTACAAAACTGCAAAGATAGTTCCATGTTACGTAAGCCTTCGAGAATTTGAATTATTTAAAACTGATTGAAAGTAATTTAAACACGAAGAGACACAAAATTAAATAGAAATATTTTATCAGAATTAAATTTTGTTAAACATTTGATCAAAATACATAAAAAAATGGGCTAATTTCATGTGACGTCATAGTCACGTGATAATTACCCAATCACGTGTTTTCAGCCAAATTAGTTCCATAAGCTTTTGTGACGTCATAGTCCCATAATAAATGCAATTAAAGTGTTTCCAGCCAATCAATTCACGAGCTTAGTTATTGCCAACTTTAGTTCCTTTTTCAAAAACTTTCCTTTAAAAATACCAATTTGTCAAGAATAATAATGCACATAGGTAAAAAATATACACTTGACTGAAAAATAGACACATAGTATAAGAATTTATTTTTTAATTTTGAAAAACTGTTTGAAGATTCTTAATATTTGAGCATCTTTACGCAATAATCAAATTCGAAATGTTATCTTAATTTTACAACAAATACAAGTTTAACATCAGTTTTGAACGCAGATCACGAGATTGCATTTATCATGTGACAGTCATGAATTTAGCCTATTACATCTAAAATACCATTTATGCATTTTTATTTACAAAATGCATTGCAGTATATCTTAAATATTTTATCAATACATCTACGCATTCATGGTTATTCCAAAGCCTTTAGCAATTTTTGATTTACATCAGTTCCTTTTTTTTGTGTGGATGTGTGTGTGTGGTTATTACTTTTATAAATTTATTTCAAGCAAATTCTTTTTTATACAAAATAAAATTGCTTACTCAGAGTAACGTAAACATGGGAGATTTATTTATCTTGCCAGTAATGATATACCCAAGCAATATAAATGGAAAGAGAGAAGAAATTTTTCTTAAAATTCTGTCGCAAAATAGCGCACAAAAACAAAATGCAAGCATTTTGATAATATTGAAGAAAGAAATGATAGAGGATATAAGTGGTATCATTTCGTGAATATTTCGCATTTTTAAACAAAATAAAGGGGAAATTCCAGCAGATGTTGAGCTATTTTGAGTAAAAATTGGATCATAAAGTAAAATTATTTACAGAAGAGTTTAATTTTTGAAACCGGATTCTTGCAGATTTCTTCAACTGTAATTTTTTCTTCTTCTTTGAAATATATTTAATAGAAAATATCTAGGGGAAAAAAACTAAAACTTTGACAATAATAATAGGAATTTCATTCTAAAGTATTAAAAAAATGTAATTTTTCTTGTCTTCAAACTAAATAATCATTAAAGTTGATTTTATCATGTTATTTTAAAACAGGATATGTATGATTTAGTAGTAATGAGTAAAATACGGGCAATCTACAAACTCTGTCTGGCCCACCACATATTTAAACCCTTCCAGGATCATTTTATTTCTGGATTATGGATAAAAAAAAAAGGTCAATTTTTTATGCTTATTTTCAAACATACATATCTTTTTAACATAATAACACCATTCGCATACAAACTTTCCTAAAAATTAATGTAAAAAAATATATTTAAATAAATGAGTAATTTATATACCTGTAAAGGTGGCCTTCTGAATGGCAAAAATCATTAGACTTTGGAATCAATTCACACCAACTATAAATATAAAGCTTATACAAATTTCATTTACATCTTTTGCATTTACATAAATGATAATGAAATTATTAATCAAAATTTGATCGCGTATAGTAAATTCGAAAACACGGAACTGCACATAACCCAACATTGCAATTTGGACAGTTGAATCTTGTTTTTCTTCTTACCTATACTATTTCTTTTTGAGCAGCAAATAATACACTGTCGTGTTGGATTAGTTTTCTTCTCTGTTGGTGGAATGTAATCAACAAAGTGTTTTTCAGACAAGCGTTAAAGGGGGGGGGGGGTCAGCAGGACGTCCTCTTGCAGAAATTTTCACTGAGTGGTACTTTTCAATTATTCGAAACCATAAAAAGCACATGGGAAATAATTCGGGAAAGACCGATAGCCCAGTGTAAATTTTCACAGTACCCAAGCTACACTCGGGATGAGCCAGGATGCACTGTAATGGGCTATTGGAAGTGGCTAAAATTTTTAGCCACAATCAAGTGAAAAGTGAGTTGAGTGGATGCTATCATTTTCTATCTAAGAATTGAAAATCTATTCAGCTTTGTTTGAATAGTTGACTCTACAAAAGCTACTGGCGATGAACCCTGTAATTTCCAAAATCAGATTGAATTTAAAGGGCTATAGGCTGATATTCTCTCTCATGGAAGTTTTCAAAAATTTATATAATAGACTAGCCGTTACCCACCCGCTACGCTGGGTATTTCATGATGTTTTATAAATTTATATATATTTATAAATTGTTGATATCTAAGTCCTAGCATTAAGAATTTGCATTAAAAATATACTTGTCTCTTGATAAAAAAAAAGAAAGGGCAGAACTTATCTAATTTGTATTTTCTAAAAATCTCTAAAATTAAAGTATAGAATGATGTTTGCACTTTCGTAACCCTTTGACCAAGTGGATTCCCGCAAAACCAATTTTCGGTGGATCTCTACACTAGAAAATGAACATGCAAGCCATATTTCAAGTTTAAATCTAACAGGGGAAAAAAACCCGAAATTTTTACAATTAATACCCCCGTAATCCCATTGAGAGTCGTTTTCCAAAATAACCATTCTTAGCGGATTTCAATTCAACAAAAGAAAAATGCAAACCAAATTCTATTCTTATAGTTCGCAAAAAGGATTTTTTTTTTTTTTTTTGTCAATACGCCCCAGTAACCCCTTGCTCCCCCAAGAGTTGATTTCTTTCAAATTCCAACTCTACGAAAGGAATCTGCTTACCAAATTTCAAGACTGTACGTCTAATAGTTTAAAAATGAAAATAATTATCTATAACGCCCCTTAAGCCCTGCAACGCCACTTGGGTTTCGATTTTCACGAAACCCATTTTGTAGCGAATATCTACCTTATGAGAGGAATCCGCTTACCAAATTTCAAGACTGTACGTCTTATAGTTTAAAAATCGGAATAATTATTTATATCTCCCTTAACCCCCACCCTCCCCCGCAACACCCCTTGGGGTCAATTTTCCCAAAACCCGTTTTGTAACGGATATTTATTCCATGAAAGAAACATGCCTACCAATTTTCAAGCTGGTAGGTCAAGTAGTTTAAAAACGAAAATATTTATCTATTACGCCCCTTAATCCCCCGCAACGCCACTTGGGGGGCTATTTAGAAAATTTGCATTAAAATATCTGGGATTGTCGGAATAGAGAACTTCTTAGCCAACTTGGCGATATTTCTCAAATTTTGAGTTTGACATTTAACAAACGTAACGTAATAAACGTTATACGTTTAATAAAAAACCATTTAAAAAATTGCTTTTTGTAAAGATGCTAAATTACACTGTGTTTCAATTCACTGTGTTATAAATGTGAAAAATTTCCATTATTGACCAAATGCATAATTTTGCGCCAACTTGGTGGGGAGTAAGCAAAGTCCCACGGTTTTACCCGCATAGTTTCCGAAATATAGCCTATGTTACTCCCCGTTAATGTAGCTTTCCATTAGTGAAAGAATTGTTAAAATCGCACCAGCCGTTTCCGAGATTAGCCGGAACAAACAGACAGACAAAAATTTTAAAAATTGATTTTTTGATATAAGTACCGTACATACCTTTAAATGCATTTAGTAACAAACTGCTAATTTGAAATTACAAACAGACACTTCAATTTTATTTATTTATATAGATTTGTGGCTGCATCAACTGAAGAGAATTAATTTAATTGTTAATTTCTTTACTGTCTTTTGGCAACACTTATTATCATTCCATGTTGTTTACCTTTCTGTAGAAAATCGTGTTACAATGTATCTCACATTGTTTTTATCTAGTTGTTGTCGTATGTTTCATGCTGGTGTACATATGAAAGGCGAGAGAGAGAGAGACGAACAGAAACATACAGTACGATCACAGAAGAATATAGACTTTTTATTACACAAACGATGATACAGCATAAACAGAAGGGGTGCGCTGCTTTCCCTTCGAGACGGGAATCCATTACAGCCGAAAGTCCGACTTCTTTTCTCGGAAAATACATTCATGCCTTATTCGGGATTCGAACCCGAGCCCACTCTGTTACAAGCCGAGGGACATATCCACCATACTGGCTGGGCGGCGTTTTTATCTAGTAACAAGCAACATTAAAGTCCATCTTCTCTTTTATGATTAGTGGAACATTGTTTTAACCAAAAGCAACAACATTCTGAACACGCATTATAGATATTCAATGTCTTTCTCCAACCCATCATCAAAGCCACCAAAAATTATAGTTCGAGTCTCGAACGAACAACCGATTAAAAAGATTGCAATATCGTCATCACAGATTTCCACGTTTTTTGTTTAATTAGAACTATACCGTGTTGCATTCATAAGAAACACGCGATGTATTTCTTTCTTATACTTCAGCATTTCTTTAATAAATTGAAACACTTGAGCAGCAAGAGCAACAAAAAGACATAATATATTCGATTTCGAATTGCCAAAATGTCGAACACCCTTCACCACTGAACACTATTCAGCATTAACATCCTCCTTGAACTATTACCGCAGTTATTTTTACATTATCCAGAAGCCTGAGATAACAAGGGGTCGTCGAAGTAAGAAGCAAAAACACTTTCATCGTCGAACAAACAACATCACGGAGGAGACTTCCATCCCCCCCCTCTCTCAATGCCATTGTTTAGACGAAGAGTAAGTTGTGAACCCATCTTCTGGGAGCATCGGATGCAAAATGGCGCCATTAACTTCCATGACCTCTCCAGAAAGTTTACAGTGACGTCATGGACATCTTGAGAATAGGACGAATACAGACAGACAATGGGGTTAAAATATGGAAGGCTATTAACTAACAGTAAAATGAGTTGGTAAATAAATTTAAATAACTGAAGAAGGTAACAATAAATGGAATTGAAACTTACACGATAAATAGCAAGACCCAGGCTGTTGGGGGTCAAGAAGTTGCCTAAAGACCTAACATGATCCAAAAATCTTTTTAAAAATTACTCGAAAGATTTTCCAGCAGGGAGACTTTCTAGGACATAGGTTCCCAACCTTTTTTGAACTGGCGCCCCCTTTTCTTGTGAATATTTCGATACCACCCCCTCCCACTCTAGAGAAATAAGAGTGTACATAATGCATGGTGAAAACAAAAGTTAAATTTTAAGAAACATTCTTATTACTAATGGAAATTTTTTTCTCAAGTTTCAATTTTTTTACTTGCGAATCAGAAATAGTTATTGCTCCAAATATATTTAAAAATGTGTAATATTATATATTTTAGTCATAAATAGGATATTGTTGGAAGTGAAACGCTACTGAATTTCTTCATTTAAAAGAGTGGAATAAAAGTTTTAGCTTATCTGTCATAAAGACAGGCAGGGGTTTTCATGATACGAAGTAATTCATAATAAACTATTGCTTTCAAAATAAATATAAATTGACAGTTTCAGCCTTTAAAGAATCACACGTTAATTCCTGGTTAACATCTTTAATTATGATTCTTGAATAATATACGTAATGAAATGCAGTGGACGAAACATTTTCCCTACTGCTCAAAGACAACACGTGCACTACAAAAATTAAAATGCACTATATCATTCAATTTAAAGTTGGTCTGAATGTAGCATAATATTTTTCATCCACTTCCCGACCTACCGAAACAGGAGAATTTTTGTATATGTGATATAGAAATGATTTAAATACATACAATCAACATAAGGTAAATAGTATTGAAATTTACTTTTGTTGGTACATAATCAGCGTGTTTTTTTCCAGTCTTTTTTAGACTATGTTTGGTTAATCTGCCCAATCTCCTCCGTGCCATCTCAACGCCCCCTAATTTTCTCTGGGTCTTTTACTGCCTCCCTGAAAGCTTCAAACGCCCACAAAGGGGCGTTATAGCCTACGTTGAGAACCTATGTTCTAGGGGACTAAAGGAATGGTCTAAGCCCTAAATATGGTAAAAGATCTTCTGGGTAATAAAATTAGGAGCTGAGAGACAGAGAATTGATCCAAGTTGATATTTGCACCTTAAAATTCTATTAAATTGAGTTTGATAAATTTGGTAAATATTCTACAATTCAGATATCAAATGACAGTGTGAAATTTTTTGTCAACAGCCAGTAGGGACTGTAATATGACGATAGTTCAACCAAAACCGTGGTTACGAAGTACTCAAGCACTTAAATCATTCTTCAAAATATCATCTGCCAATTTCATAATGAAAAATTATATGCTTCTTTTCACTTGGCTGCATTCCTGCGAAAAATCGCCAACTTACAATCGATTTGGCGAATTTGGCAACCCCATGCACAGATTGGCTGACGCCAAGTCTATATTCAAAAATATGCATAAACACACCAGTGCAATTGCATATTGAATTAATGGATAAAAGGATATTTAAAAGGTATCAATGAAACACATATATCAACCAAATTAATATTTTTAAATCAAAGTTGAATTTGATTTGTTAGCGATGACTCGTTCATTTTGAAAAATCAACTCTTTGGCAACATGTAAAAGCGAATATCGTAATTACAAAAAAAAATTTTAAAAAATCCAGCAGCCGAGAGGAAAGATGTTACACATCAAAAACAATTAAAGATTTGAAACCAGCATGGAAATTTTATTTCGTGTGAATTATTGAACCATAACACAAAAGGAATTTGTTATAACATGTCCCGTTGATATAAATTAGTCCTCAGGTAAAATGACCAATTTTAGACTCACACACAGATTGAAAGATAAAAACCCTAATCAAAACACAATCAGTGTTGCAAAGCGTTCATCAAGAAAAGTGAAATAGTGGGGAATCGGGAACTTAGGTGTGAAATTTTTCATTTTCATGATGATGTGAAGATCATAAAAAAATCATTTTCACAGGACATCGTAACAGGAGAGGGGAAAAATCGAGGGTTATTGACATTTTTCTTTCTTCTTCAAGTACTCCACGAACCTGACTTGCATTTATGAACTTTCGCTTGTGAAAAAACCAAAAATAACTTAAGGACTATTTATTGGAGCGTTTTTATGGGTGAGTATTTTTTGAGAGAGTTCTTTTACTTTTTTTTCTCACAGAAGCGGAAATACGAAAATTCTTTCTTTATTTTTACTGTGAACAGGATGTAACATATGAACTTATAGGCTTCGAAATGCCATAGAAACTTAAATTTTTTCTCCATAAAAAATAGATAAAAACTAGGAAAATATTTAAAATTCAGGGGCGTAGCTTCCACCGTATCAATGATACGGGGCCCCAAAATCTGTAACTACAGTTCCACTAACAGGGTTTTCACATTTAAAAAAGGGCCCCGAAGGAATTTTGATACAGGGAAAACTCAGAACTAGCTACGTCACTGTTAAAATTGTTAAGTTTTCATACTGTTACACTTACACAGGTTCCAGATTTTGACACACACATGAAAGCATATTTATTTCAATAATAACAATTAACCAATGGACTTCAAATTCAGGTTGACAAACATCGTCTTGAACTTTGTCAAGAGAAAAAGACGATTCGTAGTAGATACTTCACTCTCCTGACAGCCAAACCAAGCTATACGAAGATTGGCTGATTGATTTTGAGGACGCCAGAACTATATTTTGTCAGTGAGCGAGCGAATATTAACGTCGCACTGTTCAGCAACGCGAGGGCTTTTGGCGACGGACCTCGTGATACTAAACCATGGTCAAGTGACGAGAACAATACCTAACTTCCGCATACACCAATGGGAGGAAGTTTGAACCTCCACATATTTAAAGTACATCGGCCCGCTCCGTACGGCGTGGCTTCAGTGGTACTAGGGTCGAACTCATGGCACGCTCTGGCCACGAGTCCGTTACCTGACCACTGGGCTACCGCGGTCTCTCGTCTTCAAATTTCTGAGCCATCTCCATACCAAGTTTGGTGCTATTGCAGTTGTTAGATCGAGCTACAGGTAGCTCTGAATGTGTCAGTTGAAAAAAAATCACCCTAAATAAGAATCCTTCCAATCACCAAGGAGCCAAACTCTGAGTTTACGTTTTACTTGTCGCCCGCGACTATCTTCCATGCTATCTACTCCAAAATTCATCAAACTTTGTTGGAATTTAAAATAATTCAAATAATAATAGCATATATAAATAATGGAATATTAAACCGTGAAGATAAGGTCATAGCTAAAGACATTTTGAATCTCGATTGACACCATTTTGTAATCACGTTAATTCACCTTGAAAAGAGATGTCATATACTTTCCACCTTTAAGGCGATTAGTAATCTAGTCCAATTTCTTTTAATGCGATCAAGTCTATTACGATAATAGCATCTCGTTTTTTAATCACACGAGCTATATAATTAGAAAGATTTTTTTTATTGTTCTGCCGAGAAGTAAACCGACAACTATTCTTCATTTTCCTCACATGCAAATCGCTTTCACCGAGGACCATTAAGAATGAGAGAAAAAAAGGTTAGTAAGTTGTTTTATTACAGAAACATAGTGATTTACTTTGATTCTGCACACACAACAGACGAATAGCTTAATTTGAATATAAGATCAAGCATACAAAAATTCAATGAAAAAATGGCAAAATATGATTTGATATTGATTTTATTCTAAAAGTGCAGCTCATAAAAATCAACCTAAATATTAAGTTAAAAAAAAATCTTTTAACCTTTCTCTAGTAAGTTATAAAATTTTTTTAAGATTTAAAAAAATTTAAGAAGCAAAATTAAGAAATATTTTGATATTTATTATTTGATTATCACCAATTTTACAAAAATGCTTCCTTTTTACATAAGCTCACTAAAAAGCAAATCATTTGCATGTAATTGTTCTTTAAAAAAATAAAAATACCTTAATATTGCCAGAAAGGAAAAGAAACATTACTATATTTGAAATAATTATGCTTTAAATATTAATCTGAAATGTACGAAAATAAAAATTAGAATTTAATATATTGAGTGACGTGCGCACAAAACCTAAGAGCACAACTGCATTTTTGAAACAAACACACATTTCATTTCTTTTAAAATAACAAAATATTTTTCTTAACAGTATTTTTTGTTTCTTTTATTTGAAATAAAAATAAATTCGTTTGGACCGGATTTTTTTTCGGAGTGAATGGCAACATTTAAATTGATAACAATTAAGAAAAGAGGAAAAATATTCTACATAGAGAATTCTATGACAATGAAAATATGACAATGTAAAAACAGTATAAAAATTATTATTAGGAAATTCGTGTATTCGTAGAATGCACAACCGAAAACTTAATTATTTAAACATAATTATTACTTCTTCCTTTACGAAAATTTTTTTGCTTGAACATATGTTTATTTTATTTATGGAATTACGGTTAAAAAAATTCATAACTACGTTAATTTTCCTTTTTAATGCCCTTTTATAAGCTTCCCTTGTATGTAACGGAATCTTTGAATTCAATTTTTACCCACTTTAAAAGATCAGATTCGAAATTTTGCTCACTTGTCCAGGACCGATGTCAATACAATAATTTAATAATTTTGTTCCATTGTCCTGATCAAGATCATCAGGAATAACAATTTTCCATTTTCAGATCCCATTCCACATCTGGCGACTCATTTCAGATCCAATTTCCAGATTTGGCGATTAAAAGATTAAGTTACAACTTAGTTGGATTAATTATTAAAAAAAAGGTGTTTTTTAGTTTTTTTAAAATATAATTTATTTCACCTCTTCTTTACAGGAAAAGAGACAGGTTCTAGTAGAATACTTGGAGAAAAATTTAAGGCATTATACAATTATTTTTACGACCTCATTTGTTACAAAGAAACGTAAAATATTTAAAGACAGCAGAATGACCCCCCTCCCCAAATAATAATAAATATTTAACACGGGAAGGGGGAAGATGCCAGAGGAAGTCTCTTTGAAAACACCCCCCTCTTAGCGTTTTAACTAGAAAAACCATTAAGATAGATATGTAGGGATAAAAATCTTTTATTCACAATTTGAAATTATATTTTGATTCTCACATGGACATTCTAATCCAATTTTTATTTACCATATCATTTACGACTGGCTATTTCTACGTTCGAATTCTCATCGAATTAAAATACACACATTTGATTACTTTTCTTTCTTGTTCACCAATAATGCAAACTCTGAAGCATTTATTGCAACAACAAAATTGCCTTTACAGCAATGAAACAAATCTAAATGTTCACAGAAAAAATTCACGGAATAGATGACAGAAAGTAACAAGATATCAAGTATTTCGCTAAATGTAGGAATACTTTGATTTTTAGACTTAAAAAAACTGGAGCCAGATGACAAATACGAGCTGGTATTTGACATATCCTACATAACCTAAGAAGTAGATCGAAATTCCGTTCGGTTACAGTTTCCCTTCCCCCTATTATTTTACCCTCATTGTTTTCGAACATCTTGCCCAAGCGTTGGATGCCCGTTACCTCAATCGACAAACGATACAGATCGAAGTTGTTCAACACAACAACCCTTCCATTCAGCCCTCTTCCTTTTCAAGAACACAAAGATGAGTTTAAAACGAAAATAAGCACAATAAATCTGCTTAAACGACCGTGACCGTTTCATCTCAACTCACCCAAAGAACCGTTTCGCCCGCAAGTAAAATGCTTGGTCAGTTGCACTCGGTCCACAAGACAGGCATCTGGCGAGGGCATGAAAGAGATAGCTCCATATATCCACCAAGAGACTGATTAAGGAGTATATGTATTGTGCGAGGTAGTTTATTGTTGCCTTATATATCAGGACTTCTAAGAAGAAATAGAGAGCATGGAGTTTTGTAGAGATAAGAAAGGGGGTATCATTAAAATCAGTTGCAGATGGATATCTCAGCATTGAAATGGTATTTATGAGGACGTTGAGTCTCATTGCAGGAATCAATTAGATGACTGAAACGGGACAAAGCAAGAGAACGAGTTTATTGATAATGCAAAAGTTCTCATGATTGTTATATATTACCCGCTTGCTTCGCCGAGTATTTCATGGCGTTGTATGAATATACACTGTTTATATATAATATATATAGATATCAGAATTAAGCGTTCGATGGTATTGAAAAACATACTTATAACCCCATCTCTTGATTTAAAAGGACAGGACGAATTTCTGAAATAAAAGTGGAATAATTTTTTACGCACCCCGTAATTCCCTTCCTCAAAATCGATTTCCGCAAAACACATTTTTAGTGGATCTCTACTCAACAAAATAAACATGCTTATCAAATTTCAAGTCTAAGTCTAATGGTTAAAAAACGGAAATTTTTAAAAATCAATATACTCCGTAATCTCTCCCCCCCCCCCCCTTGAGAGTCGATTTCTGTAAGACCCATTCTTAACGTGGATTTCACCTCAACAAAAAAAAAAGTGCATATCAAATTTCATTACATAAGGTCTAGCAATTCGAAAACGGAATTTTTTTATTTATTTATACGCCGCAGTAACTCCCCAGGTGGTCAATTTCAGTAAAATCCGTTCTTAGCGGATCTCTATTCCCAAAAGAAACATGCTTACCACATTTCAAGTATGTTGGTCTAATATTTCAAACGCGAGACTGTTTATCAATAACCCGCCCTAAACCCCCGCCCTTCGGTGTCGATTTTCGCAAAATCCGTTCTTAGCGGATTTCTACTCCAAGAAAGGAAAGTTCACAAGCATCGCAAATTTCAAGGCTGTAGGTCCAATACTTCTGGAGATTTCATGATAAGTGAGTAAATATATAGGATCCTTTATTCCCTTTTGGTCCCAAATTCATGGTACATACTGTAAGGGTAGATACAGGACAATGTAACAATCATTTATTGTATATGAATGTATGGGCGCAAGTGACGCGGTTAGGCGCAAACGGGGGAATAAAAGAAAAGAGAAATAGAGTTATCGGTTGGTTTCGTTGCCGGTAGTAGATGTCTAGGCGCCACTCAAGATGATGCATCTCAGTAGGGAAAAGCATCTTTCACAACTGTGCTGACGTTTACGATGGGAGACTTTACGTATGCCGAAAATGCAGACATGCATTACATGTACGGCCGTGTAAATGGTAACGGAGAGGCTGCGCTACGAATGTATCACTACGAATGGATCACAGAATTTTTCAGCAGTTACATCGTCAACTTCGTGAAACACATTCGTTCCATGCCACCAGACATGATGATGGTCGACAAAGAGCTGTACGCGCAGTCCAAGCCTGGAAGAAAGCATCTTAAACGTTGTGGCTGTTAGACCAGAGTCAAGTACAAGAGCTGTTGCTCATCACATAAGTGTGAGTCATCAGAGCATTTGTAGAGTGTTAAACGAATATCGCTTACACCTCTTCCCTTTTCAGCGAGTACAAGCTTTAAGCAAGCCGACAATGGGTGGTAAAGCAATGTGAGCTGCAGCTGGAGTTCATAGTTCATGTGCTGAATAGTTCTGAAGAGTTATTGTAAACATTAGGCTTGTCAACGATGCTTTCAATAAACACTTCGTCTTTCCTTTCGTACCTTATTTTTTGTGTTTTTGCCTCACCACGCTACCTTACGACCATACATTCCTATACAATAAATGATTGTTATAATGTCCTGTACCTACCCTTTATATTCACAGAGAGAGAGAGAGATACAGATATGAATGTCAAAAATAACAAATAACTTAAACCACAAAAATATTCAGAAGACCGTAATGTATACAGTTCATCCAATTCATATATCTACTAAGTCAATGAATCAGCCCCATGACCAACCAACGCTCGTGGATTAAAAACACAATACATCTGATCTATAATCGCAAAAGAAGAGAAAACTTGCAATCCTAGAATACAATAGCTGTCTCTGGATAAAGAACAACTTTCAAAAGTTTCTTTAACAATAAAGTAAGCGCAAGCATCCGCCTGTGTTCCCCAGAAGCATTCCCAAAGGCTGTTGGTCACGAAAGGGCATCTCACGCCTTCGAAACCCATCTATTTACTACAAGAGGGATCGTCATTTTTCAAAATAAACCAGTGCTAAAAAATAAAACGGAAAAGAAACAAGTGGGGAATCGATTATTCTTGGGAATCGCAAGTGTTCCATCTTTTCTCGCGACGGGGAATTGATGGAATTTTGTTTCTTGAGGGGCCGAGAAATGATTGTCGTCTGCCAATACTCAGCTTGAAGGACAGATGCACCTGAGATCACGGTTTTACTTTCCCTGTGGCAAGCAAAGGGAGAAAATTTTTATTCAAAAAATTACTATTTATATGTAAGCTTCTCTAGCATTGATATTCTCAGAAATTTTAAGTCTTTGTGAATTGTTTACAACTATGTTTTTATTGCTTATTTTGGTAAACATAAAAATATTTGGTAAACAATCTTTTTTTTTACATTGATTAGATTAAAATTTCGAGAATATTGCCTTTAATTTAAGAGTAAACACATAACAACGGAATTTTTCTTTTTGAATTCCTACTATTAGCTCACATTCTCTCTCTATTTATATATATATTTATCGTGTTCAAACTTTCAGTCGCTAATAAAAATACATTTTAAAGCACTCAGTTGAGCTGAAATTTTATATACACGCTTATTTTGGATGACAATACAGTAATTTAATCATAATTAATAAAATTAATTGATTAAAACTAATTATTCAAAGAATTACAAATGCAGACACGTTGGCTTCATATTTAGCGACTTGGGTAAAATCTTTAAAAGATTTTTTATCCCTCACATATCAAAGTTGAACAGTTGAACTGAAATTTTATATACACGATTGTTTTGGATGACAATGCGATATTTTAATGATAATTAATAAAAATTAATTACCTCTTACAATGTGATTCTGTCATATGTATATACATATTTATATTAATTGTAACTATTTAATAAAAAGTAACTAAAATAACTTTTTTTTTGTTAATCTAAGTAGGAATTGACTTAAATTTTTTTTAAATATTACTTGTTAATTTTGAAAAACGTTTTGAAGAATATTAATATTTGAGCATTCTACCCAATTATCAAATATGGAACTTTATCTAAATTTTACAATTAGTAAAAATCTAATATCAGTTTCGAATTCAATGGAGAACACGTGATTGCATTTTATGACGTGATCGTCGAGAATTGAGCCCATTGAATGGTTATCTCAACAAAAATAACTTAATGATGCTTAATATTACTGCGTTATTTAGTGCAAGCAGGAATCTGTAATTGTAAATATTGTTAATATTCTTGTCAGCCTGTTAAGTAAATAAAGAGTGTGCCCTCTGGTTTTTGAGTGATTATTATACAGCATCATGATAAAATTCATCTGTAAAAAATTTTTTTAAAAAAAAGTCAATGACAACAGCATAAAACAGAAATTTTTCTTCGTTTTGATATTACGTAACATACAGCTAACAGAGGCTTTTACAATAATTTAAATGAAACAAAAAATATATTTATATTAATTAAGGGGACACAGTACGATTCAATTGACAAAAATCGTTCAAAAAATCAAATCTAATTTTTTAAGCCTAATTTATTCTTTATATACTTTTTTATAACCTCACAAAATCTTAAAGTTCTAAACTTAAAAAACGTAGAATTATGATAGCTTTTACGTATATTTTTATTCACATCCCTATAGCAAATCAAAACTTTAAAGTTACTTATCTCGGAAAGATAAAATAACTAGTTTGTCTTCATTTAAATTGGAAAGGCTTTTTTTATATTGCGCCTAATGCTTTGAATTTTTTTTTTTTTTTTTTTTTTTTTTGACTATTGCTAATAGTACATGCAACAAAAGTTGGTATGCATTTTTGAATCAAAGCAATACTTATTTTTTTTAAAAATAATTGAACTCATAGTTTTTATACATTTTTTATGGAATTTTCAATAAGTATTCATAGAAAAAAGTATTGTACGAAAACTAATCATGTCTTAAAAACCCATACAAACTTTTGCTATACATAGTGTAACGTACTTGTAAATCAAATTTCATGCGTGTACGTAAATTTTTGTAGGAGGAGTAGCATTTTAAAGTTACTTCACAAATTTTAAGTTTTTCGTTAAAAAATTAAATGGCTATCCTTTTAGGAAATTTTAAGCACAAAATCTGTTTTACTTAGTATACACACATAGACAGCAACCAAAAAATTTTTTTAAATCCATAAATTAAAAATGTTTGCGTAAATTGTACCATGTCCCCTTAATACACTGATTTTTCCTCTAAAAATTTGAATATAATTCTAATAATGCCTGATATTTTTAAATTGCTAGAAATCAGCGTTAATTATCTATACAGTTGTCACCAACAGTAAAGAATTTCTGTCTCGGAAACGAATGGAATACAAGAAAATGCGGTTTTCCAACTCAAACACGTCCTGCCCAATTAAATTCAAACATTTATCTTTATTGGTTGGAAGATTACAAGGTGTTCAAGCCATCCCAAATAGATGTCGAAGGTCTAACAAAACAGAAATTAATGGTGTGTATCGTTGAGTCATAACAACCACTGCAGGTACTTCCTGGGTCATTTAAAAATAACCAAAGAAATTTGTTCCAAGAAAAATATTTTTTAAGCACCGTAAAAGACGATGTCTTCTATCCTAAAGGAGTATATTTTCTTAAACATTAAAAAACGCTCGTTGTATAAAAGTTGCTGGATTTTTTTCCATAACTAAGAATAGAGTTTTTTTAGGTACAAAGTATTTTATTACTTCGCTCAAAGCAAAAAAGCAGGAATATTGATGACAGTTCTAGAATTATAATTGTCAGTGTGTTACCCAACCCCTGCACCGTAAATTAGTGAGCTAGTTCCGGAACCTTCGGGAAAAAGATTAAAAAAAAAGGAAAATGCCAACCTAAAAAAATTTTACTTTAATTTTTTTCTTTCTGCACAACTTAATTCAACGTAATAAGATTCTACATACGATTTGAGTTTTGCAATGATATATGTTACAAACCCAAACATTCCCAACGAAATCTGTTGAAAATAGAACGACAGTAATTCTAATAATATTTATACTCTTCAAAGGTCAGTTTTTTAAAAATAATAAGTACCATATTTGACCAAATTGAGCTAAATATTCGTTAATGTAAATGCATCTTTAATTTAGACAAATTACTCTAAATACCACAAATGAAGAAAAAGTGAAGAAGGTGAAATGACCAGAAGGTTGAAAATTGCAAGACATTCTGAATGCCTGTACTACATGTTTGCAAAGACAGAAAATCTTATGAATGAAAGGAAAGGTTACAGGAACACCTCAAAGTCACAAAAACACGTAAACAAACAGTGATGATTGTTTAATACTGTATTTTTGATGGACACTATTCTATTTCAATATTGAATTGTTAAAGTAGTTAAAATAAGGCAACTGATGTTGCACTATGAGTGAGTTGTGGTAATTTTATATCAAGAAATTGTTACTCTATTCTTCAAACGAGGTCCAAATGAATTTTTAGAGCCAACAACATGACGATTATTGATAGAATCTAAATCCGAATCTAAATAACTAGTCTAAACGTTTACTACAATGATGCAGTGTACATTTCAGTTGTGTCCAGCGCTCAGTCTAACTATAGGACTGTAACTTCTATAATGGGTTTTGATATATTCACATAAATATTATAGAAGGAAAAATATTCACATTTATATTACAAAAAGGAAAATTCCCGTAGAACCACGATCCAACCATGATTACGATGGCAGCGAAATTGTCATTCGAGAACAAAGAGCATTCTAAAATGTTTCAATGCGTGCCCCCCCCCCCGAAACTTTTACAATATATGTAGCCTGCGATTTACTCCTTCAAAACGGATCTCTCTTTTTATATGTCTAAGTTAGACAATCTTTTGACATGGTTGATCTTTAAATCATTTTGTCACCTTTTAAAAAGTACTCCCCCCCCCCCCCCATGTTTTCAAAGTTAGAGGGAAAAGAAAAACTATTTTCACTGGTGTAAAGTTCAAGATGAATTCTTAAAGGGGAAAAAAACTGTCATATTACCTTTCCTATAGATTAGATGCTATTAACTACTTTCAGAAAACAATAAAAGTCAGTCAGGCAGTAGAAACTCCATCTCACACACACACTACAATGTAACTTTAAAACAGTATTCGAGACCGACTTTTTTTTATTAACTCTAAACCACCCCTGACCGAAATCCTCTCATAGTCACGTCCCCCGTGGGATTCATAAATCATCACCAAACGACTTCGATTCCACTCTTCTCTCGTCCCTGGTAATAAACAACACCCCCTAATCCCAAGTTCGACAAGATGATCGTCTCAGCGATTAGGGTCTTAATCCTGTCCTACAGGCAAAAACATCTTTCGAACTTTTCCAAACAACCTCTACAAGAAGAAGATGGTATGGAAATCGTCTGAGTAGGCAGACCTCGAGTGTTCTGGGGAAGTAGAATCAGTGCCGTGGGAAGGTGTGAGATCGTTTGTGGAATATGGATGAATAAGGAAGCAAACGGTTTTTAAGACAGGAGAAGGTACATGACCCAAAGAAGGCGGTAAGGCAAGTAAAGTACGTGTAAGTTGATGTCGCGGTGTCAAGAAGAGTTTAGTTGTTTGGATGTGAGGGAGAGAAAAGATTATAAAAGGCAACATCATTAGCTTTGTCAGTTAAACTCTTTTGGCGACCAAACCAGCTTTTATTTCCATCCATGGCTCTAAATTGAGCACTGGCTCTCTCCATTGCTGAACAGCCAACGGCGTGCACAAAATACTTGTATGCGGGTGGGGGTACATTTTAAAACAAGGGCTGTGAGGTGTAATCTTATGCTAAAATTAAAAACTCTTGGTGAAGATCCTGACGCAAATTGTCTTCTGATACAGTCAGCATTAAACTCAAAATAGCAAAAGATAAAAATAAAAATAAAATAGTAGATTAGGTAAGCATCTCAGAAAGATCAAACTATAGCATTATGTCCCTGGTTGGATAACCAAAAGATCCAGTAACACCAGATAAGAAAGAGAAATTAAAAATAAGACATGAACATTGAGAAAGTAAATATTAATAATGTCTAAATGACAATAAGAGCATTTGTTAAAGGAACAGAGCATTGAAAAAGAGACTAACCACCTGTTGCTAAGACTCTTCTCATATAAGCAGACTTTCATGCCCTTTAACGGGGAGATCAATCTTCCGTGATGGCCAAGCTTCGGAACTGTAAGGACGTACGAGCATATGCACTCCGTATAAGGGGGCGGCCCAATGTAATAAAGGGACACGCGGGAAAGAGGGTTCTTAACTAAGTCCACTAGATAATTAAAATACGTTTATTAGACAAAACAAACATTTACATACATAACTAGAAAACAAAAATTTAGATTAGAATTAAAAGGGATCGGAGCGCATGCTCGTACGCCTTTACAGATCCGAAGCTTGACCATCACTGAAGATTTTTCATTGAGAAAGAGACTACTTTTTCCGAGACGAAAAATTGCGCGCGGGCAGAATCTATACATTTCGGTTTACATTACTTTTGAATAACATGAGATTTTCATCCACAAAACTTTTAATTTCGAATCATAAACAAGGGCCTAGTATGACGCTCAAGTTGACACCCCACTCTCCAAACTTCCACACCACACAATAAGAACAAGAAGTTTATGAGACACTATTTTGGTCGAACTGTTGATTAATATTTCCCATTTTTTGTTTTAAAATAATGCCGCACAGTAACGTACATAAAAGCAATTTTGAACCATTTGTAAGAGACAAGAATGAGTGTTTGTTAACGTCACACTATAAAGCAACCTGAGGGCTATTGGCAACGGACATCGGTCAAGTTAAGAGGACGGCCACCACTGGCATCCCCTCTCCTAACTACCACACCAACGGAAGGACTTTGATTTAATGTGCATCTATTCCTCTACATTACACGGTGGGTCTTCAGTGGCAGTCGGATTCGAACCTGTGACACGCCGGCCACGAGTTCATGACCATAACCCTGGCCAAAGAGATGAAGATAACTGTTGAGTTATTTTCTTACTTCCACACCACATTACTGGCGTATTTAAGCGATTTCTGTTTTAAAAAAAGGTATAGCCAAAATTAAACCCCATTTTGGTATTTGGTGGAATCATATTTATATTCAGACTCACTAGCACTATATATTTGATATTTTAACACTTACTCTATAGGTTTTTAATTATTTTAGTGTTCTGTTATATAAATTGAACTTCTTCCAACAGATTCATTTAATTAAATGAATGGCGCACACAAGGGGGAGGGTGTCCTGGGGTTCAGACACCCCCTAAATCCCTTGAGTTTTTTTCGATTGATGATAATCCTATATATATATATATAATTTAAAATTTAATTAAGTACTTGAAATTAACAATTTATTTTTTAATTAATGCTAATTATTAATTCAATTACTTATTTTTTACTGAATTTTGTTAACAAAATCGACAAAATCAGAAGAATCAATTGGTGTTGTCTTGAGGTATGATACGAGTTGGGGGACTTTCGACCATGGTCCCCCCCCCCCTTGAAAATTTGTTGTGTGCGCTACTGACATTGCTACATTTTATTCGATAATTATATTTTCGTAGCCACCAACTTTCACTGAACTTTTTAAAACATTGAATCCGCCTTATGATCTGTTCTTTAATTCTTATTTTTCTCCACAACACTTTATCGCCCCATCGTCGAGAGGCCCTAGAAGCTGCGGAAAGTTCATCTGGGATGGTGACCTTTTAGCTGACCAGACTCGCCGACGCCACACGAACAGCTTCCGACTCTCGTTTGCTCGCGCTCGCGCAGGAAAGGGAAATTAAACCGAGGAAGGGGAAAAAATAAAAACCACGTGACACAAAACACGTGTCGCAGAAACCAATTAGAAGGTGGAAATTTAATGCCCGAGCTTTAATCTATCATGGATTAAATGGTTTAGCCACACACACGCACATCAATCATAGCATAGATCCATCACCGTAGGGAAAAAAAAGTAATAATGTGTGCGCGTGAAAAAAATTTATATGCACAAAACAGTACTCTTGTTTATTTTTTCCTGATAAGTGTCTCACATTCTTATAAATCTGGGGCTGTTTTTAAATGACATTAGGGAATCTAACTAATTAAATAGAGAATTCTTTAAAATATATATATACAGCTTTTGGATCAATCGCATCGGGAAAAGCTTGTTGTACACTGTATTATGCTCAGGGATGTCTTAAGGCATGGGACAACTGGACCTCGTCTAGTTCTTAACTCAGCCTTAATAAGATCCTAATTCGAATAATTTCAAAGGTCAAATGTTTTTTCTTGTAGTATTCTCCGAAAAACTGGGAATTTCGAACGATATGTCAACTGGATACATGTGATGACCATCGTCCACGCCTATGCCTATCACCATACACCATTATTATTCCTTCAATCAAAAGGCAGCAGTCGTTCGAGCCGGTTTGTGAGATTGTAGGTCATGCACATTTGTTTGTTTCGAGTTATTTTTTGTACGAGTATTTGAAAATGTACGCTATGTACTGTCTACTTTTATGGTTTATAGGTGGGGCCTACATTTGTGTGATGGCCCAGGGCATACAGATCCCTACGCAAGGGGCCTATGGCCCCATGAAATCTTAAGACGTCCCTGCAAAAGGGATTTTTTCAAAAATTGACTCCGAAGGGGCCTGGGCCTAAGGGATGTTATAAATAAATAGTAAGTGCACTCTTAAAAAACATTTTACATTTTTCTATACTTTGTTTTTTGCTTGGTCTTTATTCTCCTTGCAATTCAGCTACTGTATTAAGAATAATATTTTTATTTTTAAAAAATTAACCCGTACGAAGGAAGGTTATATGTTAGTTTTAATATACTATAAAGCATTTTTCGAAGATAAATGAGTTAGTTTAGGTTATATAGATTTACCGCCACAAGAAGGACTTTGATTCATCCCATGTTACACACGGAAATCCCACTGTCTCTTTAAGCTAAGTAAGGAATAACATATCATTTTAGTAGATTGCGCCGATAGCCGCTATTCCCTTATTAAAATCAAATAAAATTTCTAGTCATATATTACATAAATAAAAACTATTCATATTAGTTGCATAACAGTTCATTACTTTAAATAGTTTTCTCTGTTTCTCTCTATTATGAAAAAAAGGAAACTATTCATATTAGTTGCATAACAGTTCATTACTTTAAATAGTTTTCTCTGTTTCTCTCTATTATGAAAAAAAGGAAATTTTTTTATGGGAGAGGTAAGGGTTCTTCTCGTCGAGAGCGATCTCTATATTATCCATTTCTATGATTCATTAAAAGAACCATTGATTTAGTTAACACTGCACTAGAGTAAATCTATGACAGAAACAACACATCTTTTCATTTTGAAACACCAATGACTAAGAATATGAGTGAGTTCACTCTTCAAACGACTAGAGTTTGGTATGTGATAACTTTATGCCAGCGATACTCAACCTGCGACCCACCGAGCCTTTTTAAGTCTGTGCCCATTGCTCTAAAAAATTCACTTATTTAAGAACAAAATATTAAAAATTTGGTGTCAAGAAATCAAATATATCAATTTTGCTTTTTGTTAATGTCAATGTCGTACGAGTGCGAATTGATATTCTTTTTCTATTTGTAACGGTTCGGTTAGTGATAACAGACAACAGTGGAGTAGTGACAGTTTTATGGGTGGAACTGATTTTTTGCTATTCTTCATACCTTGCAAGCGAAAAATATCCGAAGAAAATAGATCGTTTCAAGATGTTTGAAAGGTTCACTATTTTGTAGTGAAAAACAAACAGGAATCAATAATTGTTTGATTTGTCACGAAAGTGCTGTATTTAAAAAAAATACCAACAAACAGGAATCATTCAATGACACTTTTCCTCGAAGATCTCTCTCAAGAGGTAATAAATAGGCTTTTTTGAATAACCTTTGCAACAGCAACAAAGTGTTTTGTCAGTGTTTGTGTCGCAGTGGTAACAAAGACATCCTAAGAAGTTTGTTATATTATTGGTAATCATTTGAAACAGTTTACTGATATAGAAATTGTGAAGGAGTGTTGTTTAAATGCGTCTAATTCAGGGTTAGTAACAAAAAATAAAAATATATATAATTAATAAAAGCAAAACAGGAGTTAAAATATTTTAACAATTTTCAACATTTTAACCTCCCTTCCTTTATCCTCATGATGCAGCCCTCCTGAAACTGTTAACATATGTATGCGGCCCAGTAGAAAAAAAGGTTGAGCACCCTTGCTTTAAGAATAACACTTTAGACACCCACAACCCTGAATTAGCTAGAATTGGAGTCAGAATTCATTATCGACCAAAAAATGAAGTTTCATTTAGTTATGAAATAACATTCCTATAATTCATTTAAAGTCTACTGTGAGCGTATGAAAAAGGCAGAGTTTCCACTCTTCCACGTCATATTTATTCAGCTGAACCGATGAAAAATGTACAATAGTCATTATAATTCATTCGATTCAGAAACATGTCAAATCGTGCACGGATTGATGTGTACTATGCGACTGGGTGCGCACGCAAGTGGCATTTGCAATTTTTTTCTAAAATAAAAAGATAAAAAGCAATGTACCGAATTGTCCTTAGTATTGTAAAGGTCAGCGATATGTCCTTTTTTTAATGACTGTATAAACATGTACCTCAATGACATTTCAAATTCCAGTTATAAGAGCAACTAGTAACGCTAAATGATACTGAAAAGATTTATGGTTAATATCAAAGGAATGATAAAATTTCTATTAGTTTCCTCACATTTTAAACGTGTTTAAAAATATATGTAAATTTTAAAAGTATTTTAATAAAAAGTTAAATTAAAAGCATTATAATTTCATATAATTATCCCAAAGCCATTGAATTTTGGAATACGATATTGAAAGATAAGCTATTAATATATTAAACGCTCGGTGTAATCTCAAAATTTAGATTCATTGGTAATTTGCGAACTGCAAAAAGACACGAGTGTCAGTTGATTTACATATATGTAACGCTTTTCAAACAAATAACTTGTCGGTGATTGTAAATCATTTTTAACAGTATGCGAAGTTCTCTACGCTGTAAAATTTTCTAATTCCTCTTAACCATTTTGTCTAAGTACTTATTAAGTTCTTTTTTTTAATACGCAAGCAAAACAATCCAAATTTGAAAATATCTGAACACATACAAGTTGTATAAATTCCAATTGTATTATGCGCAGCGTTTTTCACTTCGAAATTTAAAAACAAATTTGAAAAGAAAAAATTGAGCTCAACATTCTTTGTGACACCTTAATATATCACAATCTAGTACAATTAACAAATAGTACCTGTCACACACACACAAGCATATTGCCACAATTACACTTTAATTAACGCTAAACGAAAAATGTTCACTTATTAAGGTTGTTACAATATTTAAAAAAGACACGGAAATAATCTTATTAAAACATATTATACAAGCATTAAGAATTTTCTTTCTTTCTTTTCCCCGTAAGTTTTTTATGTTAACTTTATGATATGTTTTTCCGGATTGCCATGAAACTTGAAAGCAAATTTCAAAGGTGCAATTTTATTTATAACAACAGATGGCAGCACCAACAGCAGCATTGATATATTTAATAAACTACAGTTTTTTCCTCATAACTAATATTAAATTCAGCGTTTACTTTCCTTTATTCACTGAAAACAAATATAGCAATACTTGGTACAAACATAATTATAATGATGTTCTTTTTTCCAATTTCATTTATATTAAAGATTGGATTCAAACAATATGATGTTTTTCTGATCAAATGCGCTTTTGTAATTTCCATAGTTTCTAAGAGAGGATGGGGTAAATTGTTAATTTAAACATTGTTGTTAATTTAATAACATGTTCGGAAACTCAACATATTATATAGTATTGTTTTTTTCATACCGACCAGTTAAATCCTAAAGTTTCAAATTTATATTTCTTGTCCAATTTTCCTTGAGAACAAGATATATTGCTTCAATTTTATAACAATCCACTAAGTTTATATTTCAGTCATAAAATGGGAGTATGATTCAACAAATACGAACATTTTCATACTGACACACATGTGAATGTTAATTAAAAATTTTTTTATAACGTATATTTAATTAAAATTCTCAGTCTTCATTCAATTGGTTTGCAACACTATTGACATCAAAAATGGACTGTTGGAACCATAAGTGCTATTGGTTCAATATTTTACATTTTGCAATAATTTAAATACACTTTATGGAAAAACTTAAAATAAATTTCTCATAAAATTTGAATAATATTTAAATTTCAAAGATTTTTTTAACTAGGTTGCAAGTTAAAAAGATGAAAAATAACATATCACTTCAAATTTCACGAAATAAACAAAAAAATTTTAATGCGAAAAAAAAATTTGAAAAATCCACCCAAATTTATATTATTATCTTCAGTACATTATGATAAAAATAAACTAAAAATGAAGCTAAGTTCTTATAAATAAAATAACTTATGAATCAACTATGAAAACCTTCATCTGTAACCTAATTCAAAGGATACTCCATTTAAGCACTATTTGGTGCTGCCATCTATGGAGAATAATGTGAAATAGAAACTTACCCATGGAAGAGAAACGGAGCAGTCTCTCGTCCCGCAGGGAGGTAGTCTCGGATAACTCGCTGCTGTCTTCATCTTCCTCGGGCACGGAAGGGACGCCCATGTCGTAGCCCCAGCGGCGACGGAACGCCTGTCGACCGCCATCTAGGCGAACCCTGGGCAGCTCCAGGAACAAGCGCTCTCCGATCTAAAAAAAAAATAAATAGCAAATATAAAAATATTTTTCAAACATCATTGAAAAAAAAACTTACATTTGAAAAGTAACTTATAAAAGAACTTTTTAATTTGAATCATTACTAATTTGTTTATACTGAATATACCTTATACAATGCCACTATTATAAACAGAACTTGAAATTATATCATGGATTTATTTGACTTGATATTTTGCATTAACGTAGGTTTAATTTTACAGAATGATTATTGAGTAGCAGATATACCTAGTTACAGTCAGGTGTGAAAGGATGATCTGAACAAGTACATTTTATTTTGCATAACAAGTTGCTTGATGCCCCAGTCAATGGGATAATCCTATTACTATATATGAAACCTTAAATCGAATCGAGACTAGCTAACGATTCTAATAAGTTTATATAAAAGAGACCGTGGTAGATTTGAAACAATAAATAGGATTTACAACGCTTGTACAAGTTTAAAACTATTTTCTAATCGCTTATTTAGTAAATTATCCGCTATCATTGTTCATGCCATTGCATGTTGACTTATTCACCGAAGCAGCTAACTATAATTGTTGATGGTATTTTCTAAAATGATGGTGTTTAAATTTATATTTCTTAGTTAATAGCTTTCAAGCCAAACTGACGTTAATAGCTTTCAACTTCTGACGTAAGACTGGCGTTCATCTAAATTCGTCAATTTTCTTCCCCTTTCTTCTTACAACTAAATGAAAATGTCTTTCTTATATTCTTAATGATACTCCCTTTGTTAAATAAAATTTTAAAATGACAAAATTCGAGAAAAAAAATGTTAATATCCACGATTACCATAAATGAATTCTTTTTAACTTTAAAATAACAACTCGGGTACAGTCTCTCTCAATGTCATTTAACTTATTTTAAGCAACGAGGTTTCCCTCAAATAGCCCGTTGTAGTTCTAGATTTGAAATGAAATTACTGTTATCAATAAAAATAAAGAAACCAAATAACGAATTAATTTAAGAATATGAAAGGTGAATTCATTAATGACAAGTGCGTGGAATTAAATATCATGATGTATGCTTGAATTTAATAAAAAATTAAATGCTTAAACATTTAACATAATTGGCAATTCGGTATCCATATTTAAATTACAATTTCTTGATACGTGAAGTTAATTTCAAGCACATTGATAGAATATATTACCTCGGCACTTTGTTTAACCTAGCCTATAAAAATATTACCCCATTTTCAAATTATATTTATTTTGTGGAATTTTAGAATTTTTCAATCGGGGGGAATAAAATTGAAAGAGATTGTTTATTAACGTCGCACTATAAAGTAAAAAGAGGGCTAGCGGCGACAGGCCTCATAATTTTGATGCACAGTCAAGTAACGAGGACGACACCAGAGCTGGCATCCCCCTCTACAAACTACTACACCACGTCAAAGGGAGGGAGATGTTTGAACCACGACAGATTTAACGTGTATCAACACCTACAACGTTCGAATTTTTAACAGTCTGACCACTAGTTCTTGACCATCACCTCTAGGCAACCGTGGCCACTAGTACGTAAGTCAAGGAAAAAGGCTGAGATATAACATGCTTCATTTTCCTTAAAAGCAATGGTTTCTCGACGTTAGATATAAAAAAATTTTAAAAAAGAATATTGAAATTCAATTACCATAACTAAATTCAGACCAAAAGTAAATACTTTAATATGCAATACTAATGGTTGAAATAAGAGATAAAAGAATAATTTAAGAAGAAAAAATACAACAAATAAAAAAAAATTTAATCTTTGGTTTAAAGGTGTTTTTTCTTTCTTTTTTTGCAAAAAATATTATAAAAATAATGTACATCGTTAGGGGATACCAAATAGTCTTTATGGCCATGCAAATTCCAAGAACCCTGTTATTGGTTAGAGACCACTTCTTTCTTTTAATGGGATTTTGATGAGCACGAAAATCAGAGCCACAGTCGCCTGACCATCAATACAAATACAAATGAGCCTTTAACGACGGCTCAATTTTAGATACGGAGTCTACCTCCAAGACTTCCATTTTTGATAATGTCTTTGTAACGGTGCAACTGATGACTGCCCAGATTATTGATTGTTTTGGCAGGGTAAAGATGAGCTTTATTCGTGAATTCACTATGTGAGTATAATTAAGAGAAAATTCATAACAGTAATACTTAATAGGGTTAAAGTAAGCAAGGTTGCAAATCGAATCATAAAATAAATAATTTTATTCAAAAATATTACCTCTTGCAAAAATATTACCTCTCTATGTATCTTGCAAATATGCTATTTAACATATGTATTTCAGTTTTTTTTTATGCGGATTTATTTTTTTCTTCACAAACCTTAGTTTTCATTTTATATGTACAGTTTCATTCTAGTTTTTACGTTATCCATTTCGAATATCTTCGTGTTTCAATCTCATGCTATTCTTTATAAATACTGTCCACGATTCATATCCAATTTGATTAATCTCTGCTCCGATGGCAGTCTATCTGATCTCTACTTCTAACCTTAAAGTATAGACAATATACAGTAGTATTAATTTACATAATCACGTCCTCTTCGAAGAGGAGTTTTATAATAAAATAATTTTTAAAGACCAGAAATTCTCCAAGAGGATTATTAGTATAAGGAGCGCGGATAGAACCATCACAATTATAAGGGGCTTTTATTTGTACACATTTTGCATGTAGTAGCCAACAGTCTCCCCTTGGAGAGACTAATCCAACAGTACCTATTTTTTCTCCCTTTCTCAATATACATCATTTATTGACATAACTACATTGCATGGGTTCCGTAACACACATTTTACCATTACACAATATATACCTTTCTTACGATTAAGATTATTCTTACGATTATGATTACCAGAAAATGATACGATCTTAGGATTTCTTAATAAAAGTGATTTGGAAGGAATAAAACTCATTCACGTAACGTGTAGCATCCTACGCAAAACAACAAACAACCCATCGCCAAAACAATCGAAGAGAAGCCATCGAATTTCCTCCTCTCCAGAGGTCGGTCCTGCCCGGGGTCGGTCAGCGGCTCGCGAGGGGTCACTTCGAACACGCAAGGGTTAAGGCCACACGCCTCCCGCTCGAAATTTATCGGCAGATCCTTCCATTTTTTATAATGGTGTTTACTTCTCGCTTTCCACCCCGATTGTAATTTACGATTGGAACGCTCGTATGGGCGCGTTCTTCGATGGGACCATCAAGAACGAGATGAAATATTGGCGATGGCGGAAATAAGACGCTTAAAAATGGCTAATGGATATTGGAAAAGGAGGAATGGAGATGCTTTTATTGAATTTTATTTCGACCTTCGTCAAGGACGACGCGTGGAAGGGTCGGTGAACAGAAAAGAGAATTATGACTGCGATATACGCCTAAGTGTCGCCATGTAAATGGAGACTTTTACAAAAAGAAATAATACAAGCATCTTTATAGTGACAAGTATTGTTTCAATTTTTGTTTTAATTAATATCAAATTTCGAGTTAAGCCGTTCAGTGGCGGTAACAGAACCTAACGTGGTCGATAGATGAAGGTAATAAAGTGCTAAGCTTTCACATTGTGCTTTACGAGAAATTAATGTTTCATTTGCCTAAACGATTGATTGCTAATTAACGACGAAATTAAAATAAAAAAAGGATCTTATGGTATTTATGTATTATCACAACAATCTATTAACTATTAATGGGGCCGTGGGTAGCCTAGTGGTTAGAGTATCAGACTCCAGACCGGAGGACCTGGGCTCCATGCCCGATGTCACCAAATACCCTCCGAGTACGCAAGGAGTACGCGCTCGTTAAATCAGTGGGTCCAAGTCTTGTGGGAGGTCGCAGCAGAAACCACGAGTGCAGGGGGCTGGATAATATTTTCCTCACCTCCTGTTCCCTGCCTTAATTGTGGAGGTGGAGATAGGTGGTGTCGCCATCTATCGTTAAGAAGTCCAACCTGTCTCACAGGCTCTGGCAACTTTCATTCCTTCCCTTCGGAAAGGTCACGACAACAACAGCTCTATTCATAACTCGCCAAGTAAGCAACCCGGATTTTCTATGTGTCGTACGCGTTGAATTGGCAGCCATGTGCTTCGTTTCATATAATATCGCCAATAGAATGCGATAATACTTAAGTACCGATCTTATAATATTCTGACACTCCACTATAATTCCAATCTTATATCAGGCACCCCACTAAACAAACTTTTACACCCTGTAAACGTGAGGACATTGAACAGCAACACATATATTAGTTTCTCCACACGATGGAATCAGGACACGAACATGAGGTTTGATTAAAGTACTGTCACACTCATGGGTTCGAGATTATGGCTATCTTGGTCCCTTGGTAACGAAACTAACTCTTTCAACATACTAAATAATCACAAATGCAAACGATCTACTCTTTACAGGAACAATAAAAAATCTCAATCAGGTTACCTTTATTTTCTTTAATATCGCAGAAACATTCCGAATAGGAATGCATAACTTAGGAGTATAAGCAGTCTTTTCGGTATCCAAAACTTTAACAAAGAATACAGCTTGCCATAAACATATTTGATTGTTTTCGAAAGATGAACTTAAGTCATAAAGTAACTGTAAGAGCATCTCTGTTAATGTACGAGAAACTATTCTTTTTTAAATAAAATTAATACGTAGACAAAAAAAAAAAAAAAAAAAAAAAAAAAAAAAAAAATGTATGGTCCAATACGAATCTTTTTTTATAGAACTTAAGACGAGTTTTAGTAAATTATGTACTTTTCATTGCTAAAATGCTCTTTAGGTTGTTAAATTAATCACACACATATATTTTACGATTATGTAATTATATCATTTTGTTTAGCTGATTTTGATAAAATAAGCTTTAGATGATTTTAAAAAGAGTGCATGTACATTTTTTATATTAATTGCTAATATGGAAATGCTAAATGTACAGCAGAATATTCTACTTTTAACAGGAATATAAATGAATGAAATGATGACACTGTTTAAACAATCCCATAATTATTTCGACCTAAAGAGATAAAACCGAAATTTATTTTTATTATTGTTGTGTACTATTCTCTAATAAGATTATTTTAACGTATGAATTATTTTAAATTGCCTTTTTCATCCATGTCAGTTTTAAGTTTCATTGTGCTTTAACTTTTCATTCGTGTACGCACAGCTAAAATTTTTCCACAGGCTTAAGGTATCCGACTACTCTAAAATTGTGAATTTTAGAGATTTAGACAATTTTTTCTTATGATTTTATTTTATAAGCCATCTTATTTGCTTTATAAAAATACCAAGTTTACTATTTTCCGTTCACTAGAACAAGAACTACATATATTTTAGTAAAAGCAGACGCCATTACTTTAAGCAAGGTGTCATACTTTAAAACGCGTTTGTGACTCGAAATTTTTTTGTTTTGTTTTGAAAATGCTCGAACAGGGACAGCGATTACTCAAAAAGTTTGGAAAATAATTTACTGCAATTTTTTGTGAATGTTCTGTATAATAGAAGAAGTGTTTTAACTTTCATACTTACCAATCACTGTTTTGTTACAAAATTTACAGTCCCTTAAGTTAATACAATCACTGTTTTTTTAAAGCAATTTCATATAATAACAAGGATAAAGTGCTCTTAGTTTTTGTAAACATTAAACTATCTCTTATCCTGAAGGTTTTTTCAAAAATGAATAACATAGCAACACATCAAAATTGAAAATCTGTTCATAAACTTTTGGTACACAATGGACCGAGTTTATGTTGTTTTTTGTAAATTTTTACCTATTTAAGTAATAATAATTTCTTTTTCTCTTCTTAACTTTAGTAAATTTTCTTAACCAATCTAAAAACAAAAAATCTCCATACCTTCATTTTTTAAAAAATAAGTTGTCGCAAAGTAGACGGATACTTTAATAGTTATTGATTTCAGCTCTTTCGCACAACTATTACCGTTTGAAATTTTGAACAAATAAACCACATCCTTCCTACCCAGACGCTTTTAATCCCATGATTTCGGCCATTAATGACGTAATGAAACGATGTTTTCGGCGAAAAATCGATTCTTTTTCGACAGCGGAAAGTTTTTTTCCCTCCCTTTGGTAACTTTTTCAGAAATAAATAGTCATTCGTTCACAAAAGGAATGAGGGAAAAATCTTTGGTAATATTACCTTTTTTTATGTAATATTACCAATGACACTTATGTACATTATGTATAACAAATGTAGTTATAGTACATTATGTATAACATTTTATGTAGAACCAATGTACAATTTATTTCGCTACAGGTCCGGGGTTCAAACACTGGGCTATATAGGCAAGGTAGACTCAACCTTTCACCCCTTCAGTGGGTCGATAAATGAGTATCAAACTTGCTTGGGAACAAAACACTGGGGGTTTCCCGTCAGACTGATTACTAGACCGGAACAACTGTTTATGCACCTCAGTGCCCAAAAGTCATGTATACTGAGATGGGCACAGTAGGCCTTGGTCCTCTATGGGCTGTTGCGCCATTGAGTTTAGTTTAGTTATATAACCTATTTAAGCATCATTTACAAAATAAGGCTTAATTTATAATAATCAATTTACTGGTTAATCACATAATAAGTGTATCTAAGTTTCAATGTGAAAATTTTAGCGTTGAAACAATTTTAAGAATAAATTATATCTAAGTGTAAATCAATATTAAAGACAAATTCTACGTTACATTCGTTTCAAGCATTGAACTTATTTGTCAAATTTAATTACAACCTTCATTTTTTTAAAAAAAAATTTAAGTCAACTTTTAATATTTTCATCAACCTGGCTTGAGTTTAGTTTTGAATTAACGTCACCGCAGAGCTTCACGAGGATTATTGTCAACGACCTGCGTTATTCCGAGCTGTGATCAAATGACGATACATAACTTTGCATCCCCCTTTTTTTATACAGATAATGAAAAAATGAAAATATTTATTCAGAAGTTCTTGATTTTTATCATCTTTTTTAAATACACTATTAACAATTTAATACAGGTATTATATCAGAGATCATAATTTAACGTCAAAAAAAATTAGAAAAATGTATTTCTGATCGAAATATTTTTTAATGCTCTCATTTGTTTAATCCAAATTAATAAAAGGACTAATATATGCATGATTACGTTCTATATCAACACTCGTAATGTGCTACAGCTCAAATTTTCTATACTAGCATGAAGTTAACCTCTGATTAACATTCTCATTTTTCAAGTTGAAAACAAAATTTGACATCCATCAGCGTGATTTTTAAATACAATGTCTGGGGAAAAGAAAATCCCGACTTGGTTTCATAGAAACATTACACCCAAAAAACCTATCAACATCAAGGGCTTCGCGCATTTTAGCTCTCCGGTATAATTTAGCTCCCTACGTAATTTTTAAATCATAGTCAAATGGAGAGGTCAACACCAGAGAAGATACCCTACTCTAAGCATCGACACCATGCTCGGTTTGACTAAAACATCCCTAGCAATAGAGCACGCAAAAATTCTTCAAGGGATTTTTCAAGGGTTCGAATGTCCAGGGTCGAAAGTTTCCGAACTCGTATCATACCTCAAGACAATACCAATTGATTCTTCTGATTTTGTTAACAAAAAACAGTGAAAAATAAATTATTGAATTAACAATTAGCATTGATAAATAAAATAAGTTGTTAATTACAAGTTCTTTATTAAATTTTACGTTATATATATGTAGGATTATCATCAATCGAAAAAAACTCAAGGACTTCGGGGGGGGGGGGGGGTCCGGCCGGACACTCCCCTTGTGTGCGCCACTGATCCCTGGTGATAGAAACAGGAAAATAGGATTCAGCACATTTCAACAAATGGTAAATTTTATTATCTTAAGGGAACTAGGACATGCTCGGAAGTGCATAAGGCCACAATTAAGACCCTTTGTTTATGAGACAAATATCTCTTAAAATTTTCAATAGAGCTTAGATATTTTATGTTCTTAATAAAGATAATTTAATTATTCTGTAGAACTACAAAAATAACTTTTTAGTTCAAAAGTTTTTTTTTCCTACGTAATTTAACTAATACATAATTTTTGAGAACTCATTATACATACTTATGTTTACGTACCATTTTTTAAAAAATTATCTTTTTTTTTTATACAAAATATTTTTTACACACATATAAAACAATACACAAAAGACAGTGAACCTATTTTTTTTAGTGAAAATTTAGTATAGTTCCTTTAAAAAAATTATAAAACTTTGAAATTTGGAAAATTTCTTTTTTTTTGCTTTTTTTTATGCATAAAACCATTTTGAAAAATTTAGCCACTATTTTAATAGAAAAAAAAATTAGGTTCACTATATGCATAGGCATCTTGTATAGAAGTATAAAAAAATCTGGAATCTTAGAGTTCTATTTTTTTTTTTAAAATGTACCTAAATGCAAAAAAAAAAAAATATGCTTTTGAGAAAAAGTGAAAAAACTAAGGGTCAAAAGGGGCATGGTCATTTGTTTACATTTTTATTTTTCATATTTTAGGGCTATTTTATCAACAAACATATAAGTATTACACATTTTTAGGTTCAGAAAAATATGCACTATTTTTTAGAACTAAAATTGAAAAATCGATTTTTTGAAAGTATATGATGTCCTGGTTCCCTTAAGGGGTTCACACCTTTCCATCGCACTAAGTAAAATTATGGATGCCCCCTTGTGAGTTTTTTCCATAGCAAACAGCTCCTCCTAGTCTGACTTTCGTACGCCAAATTCATTACGTTGTTTACCAGGTGCATCCGCGTGTGAGCACCGATAGAAGGAGTATAGGGAGTGGTCAGTGAGAGAGGTTTAAAAGCTGAGCTTCCATCATAAATTTCACACACAGATAACATACACGATTCTGTTTTCGCTAGCGGTCCCAACGCATAAAAAAAGGGAAATAATAAAATATACGATTCGCCTTCGTCCGTACGCTGAGGGTGGACGCTTTCCCACGGCATTGGGTCACTTCTAATCAACCCTTTCACTACCAAATCATTACCGAAGCGCGTCTTACTTTTGGCTCAGTTTATCGCTCTTATTGGCGAGTATAAAATGATTGCCTGCAGTTACAAAGAACACATTCTCGTGTACCTTAACACAAACACCAAAGTGTAATTTTAATTCAACATAAATTATGCCCCTACTAATATGTGAACGTTTTTTTTTTTTTTTTATAATTACGGAAAAGTAGTTCTTGCATTAATGCAGAAGACTTTGGAAGGTGGCATTCACAGGCGAGAAATTCAAAAAGGACAGAGGAGCTCAAATGTTTTTTCGTGCTCCTTCATCGGTGGATTTCTTTTATTTCATCCATTTCCTGTAAAGGGCATTGTTTAAATAATCATGCATTGTTATATATTTATATGTAAACTAGCTGGTACACCCGTTCTTCGCGCGGGTGAATTGAAAAATTAAACAATACAGATTGAAGGATAAAGAAGTTTTTAATGAGGTAATTTTACTTGAACTCCAAATTCAGCAAACAAAAAAGGCTTTTTGCATATCTCGGCTGAACAAAAAAATCCCATTTGTTAAATTTTAAATTTCAAGGTCTAATAGCTGATAAAAAGGATTTTTCAAAAAAAAATTATATTGCCCCGTAGCTTTTTTTGTGGGTCGATTTTTCAAAACTTCCTAAGTTGATCTCTGTTCAGTAAAAGTAACACATTCTTACAAATTTTGTGTAATGAACGCTTAAAATAGTGTAAAGAATTTATATCTGGATGTGTAATACGTTAATATTATTTTCTGTTGTATTTACTTTATATTAAAATTGTAATATTCTCAAGCAATGGCTGTCCCATACATTATAATGGCGATTCAAAGGAAATATAGTGAAATGTAGGCGATAGAGCCAAGTTGGCATCATTTTTGGCGACCCTATTGGTTACTTGGCAATTTATTGAACGGTGCAGAAGGTGATATGCTGTAGCGACACTTGGTTGGGAGCTGCAACAAAGAGGGTAGCACAAAAACTTTCTCCACAAAAAATACATATACATGCCAATTTTCCAAGTGATCGGTTGAACGGTTTTGGAGTGAAACGAGGTCATATATACAAAAAAATATCCATTTATATATATATAGAGAGAGAGAGATTACTTATGTAGATTAAAATAAAATATATACATATATTTAAAACATATTTAATGTTTACATGGTATTACGTACTATCGCAGCAATGCCAACTTTAAAGATATTGTTGACAGGTTGGCAACCCTGATTTCCCATGTGTTGTATGCACTGAAATGTCAGCCGCTTCCTTTCACATAATGTCGCCAACACCGTTGGAATAATATGAGATTTACTTTTTTTTAATTCTCTAAGCAAACAAAAGGAGAGGGTTCGTACTTTATGACAATCAATGTTTTTATTTTCTCCTAATCTCTTAGTCATCATCACTAATATAAACCAAAGTATTGTCAACTTTCTCGCCAATTACCTTCATTAAAATTTCGGATATTAACTCTTTTGGCACATTATTGTGCTTAAATGCTCTTTCAACCGAATCAAAAAAATAGATCCTATGTTTTGATTCGTCTTATCTGCATCAGAATATGCAAAATCAGAATTTTTTTTCAATTATTTTCGCTTGTGCTTCTCTTCTCTCGTCTACTCGCTGAAGTTGAGTGGAAATGGACTGTACGACTGGAACCGACTAAACCCGAATGAACGTAACGCAGCCGAACTTGACGCTTAATTTAGATTCACTCTTCGGCAAAACGAGCCTAAAGAAGTTATCACTCCAAAAATCGAACTCAGTTTTAGTGTTAAATTTGATGGCAATCTAATAATAATTAAAGAAAAATTGGCAATTGTTATATGTGTATTCAGTTGCTTCTATGGACTCAATGGGTTACAAGAAATAGGATAATTATTTTCTTGTTAAAGAAACCAGAGTTATTGTTTATTGCTAATTGAATGTCTCTCTGAAACGTGATATTACATAATACACCTTGACGCAATCACAACTGAACTCATCCATTAAAAAAAACGTCACTCATCTTAATCTCGTCTGTTAAAAAGATTGTCATGCGGAAATCGGTCAGTATCGCCAGAAGGGGTCATCCTGCGCAAACGACAGTGCAAGTGAAAAACGTCAACAACCCCTGGGAGATCATTCATTTTATTGTGACGTGTGCACCAGACCCTATCAGCCGCAGATCATGCAAAAACAATAAGGCAGACGATTTCGGGGGTAGCCAATTACCCGATGACCCCTGGAAGCAATTCCTTTGTAGTTTTTCTTCTTCTTTTTGAGATGTTCTGCTGGATGGTGTAGTGAAATGGGAAGGATTACATTTAAAAAGGCTTGTTGCTACACTCATATGACTGGAGGGCCCTTTTTTTTTTACCTTTGTACTCTTGCGTTTACATACTGTAATGTACTTTTTGTAAGAATTCACGTGGAAAAAGCCTGATTTTCATGCACAATGCAAGGGATGCATCGTTAGCGCCACTTTGGGATGATTTACAACAATTGGCTCCCAATATAACGAGACATCTCAACAACAATAGGCATATCATTTTTTTAAAGACAAAAGTAGTGTTTCACTGCAGGTAATTTTCAAAAGAAAAAAAAAATAATGATGCAAAGTTTTTGACCAATTCAATGATCAATTATGCGTTTGAATAACATTAAAACTGTCTTTGTCTAATGTTAAAAAGTAAAATTTCAAATTCTGAATGCTTTTCGGACAAACGGTTTTTGTTAGTTTCATTTACGCAAGGACGAGTGTTTGGCGCAACTTGGCATTGTTTTTATTAGCAAAAAAAAAAAAAAAATAGTTCTGTGTTATTTAGGTAAAGGAAAAAAGATGGGACGGGTGAAATGATAAAAGGAAGGGTTTAAAATTCTCGCCAAAATTTAGCGGAGTATCCCAGGGGCGTAACCGTGTTTACCAACGACTGTCAACTTCAGTGGAAGTATAGAAAAATGTTCCTCATTTAACCATTATACACTCTGCCTTCACTACGCTAAAGTAAAATGTTTTATCATTATCGACTGCGACCAGATAAAAATATCATTGCACCATGTTTGCTCGCCATGGTGAGTGAGAGAGGGAATATTAACGTCGCACTGTTCAGCTACACGAGGACTTTTGGCGATGGACCTCGCAATTTTGAACCATCGTCAAGTGATGAAGACGACATCTGAGCTGGCAACCCTCTCTTCTTACTGCCGAACCAAAGGGAGGACGTTTGAGCTCTCAACAGATTTATCGTGCATCGCTCCCCTCCCTACACGGTGGGTCTTCAGAGGTACTGGGCTCGAACTCATATCTCGCCAGCCATGAGTCCGATACCTTGACCACGTGGCTGCCGTGGCCACTTGTTCGCCGTGGTAGCCTAGTGGTTATGGTCGAGACTTTGCGGCCGGTGTTTCACGGGTTCTAGTCCAGGAGTCCCTGAGGACCTGCTATGTAGAGGGGCTGATGCCCGTTAAATCTTTTGTTCAAAATCCTCCAGTTGTCCTGATGTGGTAGTTTGGAGAACACAGGTGTCCTCCTCATCACTTCCCCGAGGTTCGAAATTACGAGGTCCGTCACCAGTAACTCTCGTGTTGCTTTACAGCTCAACGTTAATAAACACTCACTCTCACTCGCTAAGCTACAGGTCTGAGCAGGATAAGGACTTGAACCCGCAACTCGAAGACAACAACGCCAATCAAAAACAAGTCCACTTCCATAATTACTCTGCTGCCGAGGCCGACAAAAAAAATGAAATGGTTCTAAATAAATCCACATATTTTTATTGATAGCTAAAAAACGGCGCATTTCTGGAAGCAACATGAGAGCTATTGGCAATGAACCTCGTCTCGAGACGAGGACGACACTCCCTTCTCCAAATGTCCCCACCACACTACCATGAGGACTTTCAGTCTCGGAAGAATTAGTGTGCATCAGCCCGTAACATCAGGGCCGGCTCTAGCAGTTTTGCCACCTCGGACAAAAATCGAAAATTCCGCTCCTCTCTCCACCAATGCCACCCCCTCTCTATATATTATTTTAAGCCATAAAAAATTCAAAATTAAGGATATAGTTACTTATTATTTTAAGCGAATGAAATGTAAGAGAAGGAAATATACCATTTAAGAAGACCAATTTCTTCAAAAAATAATCTGATGGTGGGGATCACAAACGCTTCTTTTAACTTACACTATCTACACTCAAGACTAAAATAAAACATTTCCTGTGGCTCTCTGTCTATCAAAACCTCTTGTTACCCTTGTCCCCTTTTGGATAGCTGACATTGGACATCGTAAGGGTGAAAGGAATGTTCGTTGTGACCTCACTCAGGGATGGGGAGAAAATTACTAGAGAAAGATGTGTAGTAAGATTAGATTCTATACTTTAACATATACTCCCGCCTCGAACTCTTCAACATAAAAGAAAACTGTTATTAAATATACAGAGAAAAAAATAAAATAATTTTCTTAATAAAATTTCTTTGTTATGTGTCATATTTTTATAACCATTTCATGCACTGTTATCCACTTCTGAGTTATAGTCCAAGCTATTCAAGCTATCCAAGCTATTTCAAGTCTCTAGCTCATCCGGAAGTTAGTTTAAAATCAATCACAAAATTCCACCCAGACAGACATACAAGAAAGCGAGTTAATAAAAACATGGTAACCTGGGTTGGCCCCTTCTTTGACCCCAGAGCCACGAAATTGAATACATAGACGCAACTCAACCCGTACTATCGACAGGTGATCTTTATTTGTGTAAACTCGTGTAAGTTCCGGATTTACGGCTCTGTCGAAATCGGGGCCCAGGTTCGATACTAGAACTTCTTTTTTTTTTTACATTTTCATGCACTGTCATCCACTTCTGAGCTATAGTTTAAATATCAAGTATCTAGCTCATCGGGAAATTAGTTTAAAATCAATTACAAAATTCCACCCGGAGAGATAATACAAGCCTCTTCAGGGACCCGGGTTCAAGACTAGAACTTCGTTTTTCACATTTTTATGCATTGCCATCCAGTTCTGAGCTATGGTCCAAATTTCAAGTCTCTAGCTCATCGGGAAAAATTAGTTTAAAATCAATTACAAAATTCCACCCGGACAGCCAAGAAAATGAAATATCGTTAAATGAAATATCAAACTCACACCCAATAATATTTCAAAAAATTCATCAAATATTTTGAAATGATAAAAATTTTTTTTTCAAATTTGATCCAAATGTCGCTTTTAAAATATACCACGGACAGGGTCCGGTTTGTCCGGCCCTAGAGCCACCCCTGGTAACATGACGGGTTTTTAGTGGAGATCCAAATTTAAATAAGGTTACAAGATATCCCAGAATTATCTAAAACACATCTTTCCCAAGTAGCTCTTCCAAACTCAACCACAACAGATATAATCATGCACGGGTCAAACATCTGCTTACAGGATCAACATATCTGACAGATTTATCAGTAGCAAAGGATCTTAAATATATCGCACGAACACAGCAACTGGCTACTGGTAACGGTCCGCTTCATTCTGAGCTTTCAGAATGTCCTCGAAGAGTTTAGAGAGATTCAGATATTTATTTTGAGAGTTAGTGAGAAGAGATCTATTCATCTCACATGATCTTCGGCGGAAAATCTGAAGATTCGCATGACGGTATAAATTATAAGGACGACTATAATAATATAAGTGGCATAAAATAATATTTTTTTTTTGAGGGGGCATGGTACGATTTACACAAAAATTTTTAATTTAATGATTTTCAAAATTTTTGGGTTGCCTCCTACGTGTATGTATGATGAAAAACAGATTTTGTGATCAAAATTTCAAAAAAAGCAAGCCATTTAATTTTTTAAGGGAAAAACTTGAAACTCTTATGAAGTGATTTTAAAATGCTACTCCTTCGACAAAAACTGACGCAGATATATGAGATTTGATTTACAAGTACATCAAACTATGCATAACAAAAGTTGATATGAGTTTTGCGATAACATGATTGGTATTCATACAATACTTTTTATGAATGCTTATTGAAAATTCCTTAAAAAATGTGTAAATTCTAAATTCAATTATTTTTTAAAAAATAAGTATTGCTTTAAATGAAAAATGCATGCCAAGTTTTGTTTCATGTACTATTAGCAAAGAGTGAAAAAAATTTCCAAGTATTAGGCACAATAGAAAAAAAAAGCCTTAGAATTTTAAATGAAGACAAACTAGTTATTTTATCTTTCTCTGAGATAAGTCAGTTTAAAGTTTTGATTTGCCATTGGAATGTGAATAAAAACGAACGTAAAAGTCACCACAATCTGCGTTAGAGCTTTCAAATTTTGTGAGAGAAAAGAGATGTATATGAAAAATAATTTAAGCTAAAAAAAATTAGATTTGTTTTTTTGACCGATTTGTGTCAATTGAATCGTACTGTGTCCCCTTAATTATTTAATTGTAAGAAATGTTTAAAAAACAAGGGTAACAAACCCACTTTTGCAACCAATAAGCTTTTTTTAATTGTAAACTTTCACGTCAATCTCTGTGCAGTCATAGTTATTCATTTATTTTGAAAAATTTGCCAGCATTTTGAAATATTTAAACCTTAAATGCATATTGTTGTCAGTTGGTTTCATTCTATTTCCATTTAATTTTATTCAAAAACTTGAGAGCGTGTGTCTCCGAAAGCACCTTGATAACCAGACAATAAATCACGAGTGAAAATTACTTTTAACGAGGACGTTATAAATTTTTTTTAGACATTTGAATGTGGTGTGTTATAATTTCAGTGCGATAGTTGGAGAGATATTTTCTATTTTCGAATTTCCTATAAAAGAGTGATTAATCAAATTTAAAAATATTCTCTCTCTCTCTCTACATCTGTTGTCAGGTAAGCTATCAATGTTTGATTTTGCATTTGAAAATTTTATTGGATATTCGCCAGATTTTGGGGAAATCCTGTATGTTGCCAAATGTCAGCATACAACTTTTTCGAAATAAATACTCAATACTATTACCTGAATTTTTGTATTTATTTTTTACGTAACCTATTACTACATTCCAATAAAAAACGATTTTTGGCGCGTTTTTCAAGTATAGGAACAAAAGCGCTATTATGATGCAAATTTCGTCTTCGATCCATATTTTGTCGTACCTTTTTCTCAGCCAATAAGCAACCAATTGACCTCGGGTTTTCGGCATTGGGTCGCATTTGTGCCCTAGATGAACCGAATCATATTTAAATTTTCCCATGGTTTTCCCGAATTTTCCTACAATTTTTTTTTTTTTTGCTTTTTTATAGTGCTGATACAGATTTGTGTCATTATTTCTTTTCAGTTCAATAATAGTACATTTCGCGGAGTGGTACAGTAGAGAGAGAGAGAGAGAGTACTTTCTGTTAGTAAAAAGTTCATTAGTTGCATTATTGTAAAATACAACATGTGAAAAACGCGCTAAAATTACTTGGCCATGCCAATGATTGATATCTTGTTTTAAAACCCAAAGAAAAAAGGGTTTTAAAAAAATTAAGGATTAAGTAATGAAATGTCAGTTTAAAAAAAAAATAAGAGAAAAGATCTCTTCGCTTTGGGGTTCGCCTCTGTCGAGTGACTAATTAAGTTACAGAACAAATATCTATAATTAATAAATTATTAGATTCTATATACAAGAAGTATATAATAACAGGCTTTTGTATATAGAATTTAATAATTATAGATGTAATATATAATAGTTGGGACAAAAATACATAATGAATATTATAATATTTATTGTTAAAACTCTTCAAAGCATATTGGTCTGTCCTACTTTCTTTTTATCAAAAATTTGAAACTTTATCTCTAAATTTTTGATCAAGCTTTTATATAATTAAACAACGAAATGTAGTTATAAGCTTACATTGTTCAAAATAAGAAAGCAAATATTGTAAAGAAGAAAGTTATCCATAACCTACTTCAGCTGGATAAACTGATAGTCGGAAATGATGTAGCGAGAAAAATATTTTTTGCTTTCAGAAATTATGGATACCAAAATATTTACAAGCACCTCATTCCTAATAAAGAAAAATATGTCGTAGGATGATTTTCCAAAAAATGAATATTAATTAGTATAGGCACATACCATAATAACTACAAACGATTTCTAATTATTGTGTTGTAGTATTTTTAAAACCATCTTCTCTTAATTTCAAAACCCCGATACAAATTTTCTTTCAGGTAGAAAATTTCAAAGCTTTAGATCAGTGATTCCCAAAGGGGTCTATGACTATCTGCAAGGGGTCCACGACAGCCAAAAAATAATTTGGGGGTCCATGAGATATAAATGGGTGTCTATGATAGTGGCTCTCATCAAACCAGATCGTGACTAATATTAAAAGGAAATTTAATCGAGTGGAAACTAGACTTACCTATTTAACGGATTTATTTACTAAATTTAATGAGTTTAATTGCAGTTACAGGGCGACACAGCATAAATTTTATTAGAACAAATTCCATTTCAGCATTTTTTGCCAGAATTAAGCTAAAGGAGCATAATGTCGAACGTCGCCAACATTTAAATGCCATTTTTTTAGATTTTAAAACTAGGTTTGAGAATGTTTTGACTATCGTAGTACCACAGTAGACAATGAATTTATAGGGTCACTTTGAAAAAAAATGTCAGAATATAAGAATTAAGCTCTAGGAATATGCACTAACGAAGATCTTAAAGTAAAGTTTATAAACGATGTCAACAATTTTAGCTTTAAATATATATACCTGTCATTTATTCCAAATTATGGAATATCTTGAGAAAGTTTTTAATTGTTTTTCAAATTGAGAAGGAATTTCAGTGTGCTTGTCAATCTCCAAAACAAAAAAGAAAGAAGAAAATACTGGACACTATTAATCGAGGAAATATATTTAGTGTTAAAACCTGATAAGATTGTTGCCAAATGTTAAAAATTTATTATTGCAACAACTGATTCCCCCCTCCCTCTAAAAGCTTTTGTTTGCTATTCCCGGTTACTTTATGACAGTTATTTTGTGCACTCTAATTTAAATTTTAATTTAATTAACTAATTAAATTAACTAACATGTATTTTCTTAAGTTTTAAACTATTCTATACTTCACTACAGTTAAAAATTTTAATCTTTTAAAATAAATAACTCTATATCTGCTGTCAAAAACATATTTCAGTTGATAAATTTGCACAAATTTCATATTAGGTAAGTAGGGGGTCTACCCCAAACTGAAAAACCTGTCAAGGGGTCTAGGAGGCTAAAAAGTTTGGGAACCTATGCTTTAGATAGAAAAAAAAATGTTCCATTTTTCATATTTGTTTGTGACGATCCAACATATACATCCTTTTTTAGAATGTTACTTTTATTTTCAAAAACATTCCAAAAATATGCAGTTTAATTTCAAATTGAAATGACTAAACTAATAAAATGTTTCACTCCTCTGCAGGGGCGCACACAGGAATTTTTCAAGGATGTTTCAACAGTGAAACCTGCGAGTGGTATAGGTAACTAATCGAAACTAAAGTCGCGTCATATAAGGATGCGTCCAGATCGGAACAAAGTGCGGTAGTACGGTTTCTGATAGCAGGAGATGTTTAACGCAAATAATCGACGAATAGTAGCAGTCTTGCGAGCACTGTTTAGGTCGAACATCTTGGAACAGTCCATGTAAAAGTTTTCGAGAAGGGCAACAAACGATATCGGATCTCCACGACAATGCCGGCCCACACGTCTCCCTTGAAACCAAGGGAACTATAAAAACTCCGTTGGGAAATGTTAGAACACCCACGGTACAGTCCGGATTTGTCACCCTGTGACTTTTAGCCTTTTAGGCCACAAAGGGGTGTTAACTTTTTCTGGAGGGCTGAAAATATAAACAATATTCAAATACATATAACTCCTTTAAATTAAAATTAAATAATTCGAATCTTTTACACATTTATAAAGGAATGAGGCTTCAGAAAAGTGTAAAATGTTTAAAATATAATCATATGAAAATAAGAAATCTTTTTATAAGAAATATTAATTAAGTTTTAGTGCGCGCATGCTATTTTCAAAAGTATTAGCTTTAATTACTAGCAATAAGTTGATTTATAAAGTTAAATGTATCCTTATTACTCCGTAGTAAATTTAAATAAATAGAATAATAAATTATATTTTTTTAAAAATAAAAAAAAATTTATACTTTCAAAAATTTTTTAAAAAATTTAATATTTTTCAAATATTTTGAAATACAAAAGACATATTATTCTTATTTTACTAGGGCTTAAAGTGTATGATACATTTTATAATTCCTTAAAGTTTTATGCATCAAAAGCTACTATTTTAGAAAATAGCGTGCGCGCAGTAAAACATATTTCTTATAAAAAAAATTTTTATTTTCATATGCTTATAATTTTTAAAATTATGATTCTATTTTAAACATTTTACACTTTTCTGAAGCCTCATTCCTTTATAAATAATGTGTAAAAGATTCGAATTATTTAATTTTAAAAGAGTTATATGTATTTGAATATTGTTTATATTTTCAGCCCTCCAGAAAAAGTTAACACCCCTGAGACCCCTTAAGACAGTATTACGTTTCTATTTGGACGACGACGTGAAGGAAGCTAGGCAGGATTACCTCAAGAATCAACCACCACGTTCTTTTTATAGTGAAGACATAGACCTGCTGCGGAAACGATGTGACTTGTGTTACAGCCCCCAGAGCAATTTCTTTTGATTTCCAACAAAATCATTCTTTTTTTACTGAACTTGTTTACTTTTCATTTGGGCAACCCTTATACCTAAGGATTAAAAACTGTGTTCGCGAGTCCATAACTCTACAATTTATAAAAATTAGTTGAACAATTTCAGACTTTAACAAGTTATTATTGGGCGTTTTTTTTTAAAAAATGCAAAACGACTTTCTAAATTTATACATTCCTGGCTTAGAATGGTTTGGGGAGTCATGCATTCTTTTAAGCATGAAGGGGAAAAAAATGATTCAATCTATTTTTCTTTAACTCAAATAATTTTCTGGAAAAGTGTTTTAAAATTGCTATTACATACATGTTAAATTAAAAATCACAGATTTCCTTCATTTCTCTTCTACATCCCACATATATTTCGTGACCATTCAAAGGTTATGCATTTTTGCAAAATCAGCCATTGCCCGGGGAACAGCTACTAGAAAATGAATAATTTTCAGAATCCTCCAATTAGAATTAATGGATCAAATAATTATTTTTAACAGTTTCCTCAGAGATGCAACTGTGGTAATCATCTTCCTTTATGGCCGAGCCTGTCGTATAATTATTACACACATGAATTTTCAAACATAGTCCATTTTGTACTCCATTTTACAGAATATTTCGGACTAATTATATCTATAAGAAAATACATTTGTTAAGGGAATACTAGAGTTTTATATTTGCCATATTTTCACTGGCCATTCGCGTGATCTGATTTATCACCCAATCGCGTGCTCAATCGTTATCGATGGTAAAGTAACGTCTCGTGATTGAATAGGTCTCCCACTTTTATCGTGTATATTTGCAGAAATAGATTTCGAATGACCGATTTCATTCATGACCAGCCATATATAGTAACTATTTGGTAAAGGGTACCTTGAAAAGTGTGTAAGGCCTCAATATTTACACGCCTGAAATACCGAAGCATTTATATTGATTAATTTGTGCTTATTACAAAGAATTCAAGTACTGTTTATTTAGATCGGTTTAAACTACGTCACGACAACATTTTGGATAACACACAGAATTTGATTTGATTTTTTACTATTAACGTCGCAATTCAAAGCAGCTCGAGGGGTTATTGGTGATGGATTTCTTTGATTTCAAACCCCGGTCGACAACACACGAAACATGAACAATTAAAATCCACTTAAAGTTGTAGCCAATTTTACTGATTGGGCTACATTCATGTGACTTCATAATCACTTGTAAATGCAATCCGGTGTTTCTAGCCCCGTTCAGTTCATAAATTCATGTGACGTCATAGTCACATGATAAATGAATCATGTGTTTTTAGTCCCGTTCAGTTCACAAGTTCACGTGACGTCATAGTCACATGATAAATGCAATCATGTGTTTCCAGCCAGTACGGTACATGCGCTTCTCTGTTGCCAACTTTTGATTTTTATAGAAACTTCCTCTTAAAAAAAGTACATATATGTCAATAATTGTACAGAACATAGATAAACAAAATGCACTTAATGAACATATAAGAAATTCTCTTTTAATTTTGAAAAATCGTTTAGAAAAATATAAGTACTTGAACATCTTTACCCAATTGTCATGTGTGACATTTTACCTAAATTTTACAACAAGAACAAGTCTAATGTCAATTTTGAATTTAATGGAGAGCAAGTGATTCATTTATCCTGGGATGGTTATGACTGCACTACTATTACTAAAAACCTTGAAGAAAACGACAGGGAATGTTAGCAATTGGCGATATTTCGTCAGGGACAGGTAGCAACATTTGGCCATTTATCACCAACACCCGGTTAACTAAACAGTACCGAGGTAATACCATTTCGGTTAAGTCCGGTATTGCATTGGGTGCCATGTCTTTTAAAGCAGAGATCGCCAAAGTGGTGGTCCACGAGAAAACTTCGCTGGTCCCTAGAAAAATGTGGAATGTACTTACTCATCACTTTAAGTTATGTTTTAAGATGCATTGAAACATAATTCAATTCTTAACGATACGTGAAAAGTTATAAAAACGCTACTTCATAGAATAATGCCTTTTCATAGAGTGAGTGAATATTAACGTCGCACTGTTTAGCAACACGGGGGCTTTTGCCGACGGTCCGCGTCATTTTGAACCATGGTCAAGTGACGCGGACGACACCCGAGCTGGCACCCCCTCTCCTAACTACCACACCACACCAACGGGAGGACGTTTGAGCTATCGACAGATTTAACGTGCATCGCTCTTCAGTGGTTATGGGATCGAACTCATGACACGCTAGCCATGATCCGATGCCTAGACCACTTGGCTACCGTGGCCACGAATCAGTGGGATAGCTTCCTTGAAAATAAATTACGTTAAATTACGATCTCGATTCAAACAAATAAATTTTTAAAGAATCAAGTTTAATCAATTTAATAACGCTTTGTTCATTTACTATTAATAAAAAAACCGCCAAAGAAAATTTTTTTTTCATTGTAATTCTTATGAAACTCTTATTGGTAGAGTTTAAAAATGATCAAAGTAAACGCGGCGTGGCAATAATTACGTTACATACATGTAATGCAGATTTACCATACTGCATTAACATTTAATCAATTGTTCAATACTTTGCATTGAAAACCAGCATATAAAAATATTTAATCCAATACGAAAAAAAGAATAAATGATTAAAATTTCGGAACAATTAAAGGAATCCATTAGGTTATTTAAAAAAAAAAATCAAACACACTAGAATCCCATAAGTTCTTCAAAGCGGGAAAAAAACAAGAATCGAGAGAGAAACAGAATCCATTGAAGCATCTTAACCATCAAAGAACCCGCACGGTGTATTTTTTCCATTACCTTTCTTTTAATGTCAGCACAATCTTTCTCATAAGGCAACAATTTTTCTGCAGTGTCCATGCCCTCCCCAAAGAGAGGGAGAATTTCTTCACTTCCGTTCTCAGGATATCCAACTCGTTTGCAACCTCTCTGACCTCGGCGACCATTAGGGAAGTTGTTGGGTCTTCCGCCACTAAGGCACGAATTTTTCCGAGAAGCGATCGCTCTCAACTACCCATAACATGGAAGCAGGGAGGGAAAAAAATTCTTTTAGAAAACTGGTTCGCTATTGATCGTCCTGTTTTATTTTATATTGGATCAAGTGAGATACGTTATATATATAACTACCATTTTATCCTATAGCCCGAGCGGGAAGAGCTATATATATTTAACGGATAAAACTTTCTGAAATTCGTTATTTATGATTCTAAAGAGAATTGGGTGTGGGAAAAATTAAATTCATTGAATTTCTTATCCCTCATCCAACAAACGAATAATTGGAATTTTTGTAAGTTTTCTTCTGATATCCAGATTATACAGCCAGATTGTAATAGACATCAAGATATATATTATAGTAGCTGGTACTCCCGTTCTTCGCAAGGGTGAATTGAAAAATTAAACAATACAGATTGAAGGATAAAGAAGTTTTTAATGAATTAATTTTACGTGAATTGCAAATTAAACCCCCCTCCCCCAAACGCTTTTTGCATACCTCAGCTAAACAAAAAAAAAAAAAAAAAAAAAAAAAAAAACACATTTGTTAAATTTTTTTAAGTCTGAAGATCTAACAGCTGATAAAAAGGGTTTTTTAAAAAAAAATTTATAACGCCCGTAACTCTCTTGTGGGTCGATTTTTGAAAACACTTTTCTAAGCTAATCTCTGCTCTTAAAAATATTAAAAATATACTATTTTAAATGTTGTTGTCGTGTCCTTCCCGCAGGGAAGGAATGAAAGTTGCCATTGCATGTGAGACAGGTTGTATTTCTTAACGACAGATGGCGACACCACCTATCTCCACCTCCACAATTTTAGCAAGGAACTGAAGGGGAGGGAAATATTCTCCAGCCCCCTGCACTCGGGGTTTCTGCTGCGACCGCCCACAAGACTTTCGGACCCACTGATTTAACGAGCATGTACTCCGTCTATACTCGGTGGTATTTAGTGGCATCGGGCATCGAACCCAGGCCCTCAGGTTTGGAGTCCGATGTTCTAACCACTAGGCTACCCACGGCCCTTACTATTTTTAATACTTTTAAGATACCTTGGAGAACATTTCAATGTCCATTTCTGATAATTTATATAAAAACCGTCTTCTTTTTTTAATGCATAAAACTCTTAATACTTCCACTAATATTTGCAATAAAAACGAATTGATTTTTATTAACATCTCAATTCGAAGCAATACGCTCACTCTTGGTGATGAACCACGTAATTTTGAAGTGACGGATACGATACCAAACTGACATCCCACTAGTGAGAGGAGCTCCACCCTTGACAGATTTAACTTGTATCAACCCCTTTATACAAAAACGTAGAGTAGATCTTAACAGAATGTGCTTAGAGAGAATCACAACACTAAAATCGTGTGGGGTTGTTTAGACGATTATCATATATAAAAACCTTCTTTAATATGCAGGCAAAATGATAGAAAGATATTCACAATTGCGTTATGAAACTTTTTAATCGTTTCTACGTATGACGCTCGTATTTAAAACATAAAATTAAAATATTTATATTCGAATTAAGCAAAATAGAAAAAAAAGGATAAATGGTCTTCAAAATACCATTAACAAAAAGAAAATTAATTTCATTGCGTATACTTTTACTCAAACAACTTTTTCAGTTGCAGTATTTTTAATTAAAGCTTGAAAACCTGTCTGACTTTTTAAATACAATAATAAAACATAACGTTGCAAGCAATGAAATTAATGTTATATGTAACAAATTTAAAAGCTTTGTGACTTTCAATCAACGTTTAAATAGCAAAAAATAATTAAAACACAAAAAAATATTCTTTAAAAAGAACTGATTAATCCGAAACGAGAAACCATTGTAAAGTACGAAATTCCTGACCACAAAAAATGCACGGGACAATCGGAAAAACTATTTCGCAGCATTTAGACTGATAACTTCATTCAAATGTTTTTTTTTTACCAGTAAAAAGTTCCTTTTGTTTCGTATCCCCTTAACAAATAAGATCTATTACGATGAAGGTCGGATTTTCCATAGGGTCATTTTAAGCAATAATCTATGAAACGCAGGCATTAAAAAAATAACCAGCCATCAATAACACACAGAATGTATAATATTTCGCAAAAATAACATTATATATATTTTTTTAAGGTACCGAGATGTATCAATCTGGTCTTGCTTGCAGTTCTGTCTACATCTAGGGCAGAGGTTCCCAAACTATTTTGTCTCATAGGCCCCTAGCTATGTTTTTCGGTTTGGGGTAGACCCTCTGCTTAATTTATATTGAATTTTTGAAAATTTATCAACTTAAATGTCTTTTCGGCAGCTGTGGTACTGCTACTATTAAATTTCTAACTATAAGGAAGTATAGTGATTAAAATTTAAAAAGCACATGTTAATTAAATTAAAAGTTAACACATAAAGTAACTGTTAAATAAAATAAACGATTTTAAAGGGAGGGATGAATCTGGCGCTACAATAACAAATTTTCAACATTTGGTATCAACATTGTCAGGTTTATCCTTAAATCTCCTCTATTAGCAGTGTTTCTTTTTTTGTTTTGGAGATTAGCTACTGCGCTGAAGCTCCTTCTCAGTAGGAAAAACAATCAAAACGTCCTCACACGATATTCCATAATTCGGGACAAATAATAACAGGTTTGCCTCTTTAAAACCAAAATTGTTGATAGCAAGACCTTAAGACTTTCGTTAATACCTATTCCGATCAGTTCCTATTGTAATGGGACTTTTTTTAATCTGACCATATAAATCCATTTCTCAAACCTGGTTTCAAAATCTGAATAAAAGGCATTTAAATGTTGAACGTAGGTTAAAATGTCCATTATTGTTATATATTGAGAAAATTCTGGACCTCTAGTAGTATACTTCTTTAGCTTAACTCCGGAAAGAAATGCTGAAATGGTTCTTGTTTAAATAAAGTTTATGCTGTCACTTTGGAAATGCAAATTAACCTTATTAAATTTAGTAAATAAATCTGTTAAGTAAAATTTAGTTTCCACTTGATTAAATTTTCTTTTAAATTTAAAGTCATGATCTAGCTTAATAAGAGTCACTATCATAGAACCCCATTTACACCTCATGGACCCCCAAATTATTTTTTTGCTGACGTTGACCACTTGTAGGTCGTCATAGACCACTTTGGGAATCACTGATCTAGGGCAACAATCTCAACGAATCGAATCCACACCACACAGTCTCAGACACTTATTAAGCCATTATCACCCATATTCTATAACTATCACCTTCCGCCACTCAAAATACGTATTAAACGCACGAATCAATTATGACAAACGCACCAAGGACACGATCATTTTTATCTGCACCACCCAGGAGAACTGATTGGGGAACGCCTTCGTGTCAGACCACTCTATTGAGATGCAGGTATAGGAGCGACGTTTAAATCACGCTAAATGTCCGAGGCTTATTGTTTAGATTCCGTAATGACCGTCGTGTTTCTTAGAAGGAAATGCCGATGGTATCTACAAAAAGAAAACTCGACATCGATAGATGAAAATAAAAAAAAGAATGTATATGGAAGAGTGTGTGAGAAAACGGGACCCGTTGCGAAGCCATTATGGAACAGATTTTAGCCCCGAGGGTTTTTAAAGAGATGTGATTATCGGATTCTTTTCCCATACAATGGATGGGCTCTAAGACATGAAGAGTATTTAAAGATTATTTGATAGGTATTCATAATTCACAGCTCATATCAATCTCTTCGAGTGAGACAGTGAAGAACTGAGAATTCCTTTAGACCTGCACAACATGATCACTCGTGATGATCAGATTGAGCTCGAATTTCAAAGGATTTATTTGACCACACATTTGGCAAAATTCCTATGTTGAACAAATATACATAAATCAAATGATAATGCTAACTAGCATTTCAAAACCATTAATCATCAATTTCCAACCATCTTGACTGTTGGTTGATTAAAAATAATATACTTTTTTAGCAGCAAGAGATTTATTGGTAACTGACAATTAGAACTATGGTCAACTGCTCAAAACACCTCGGCTGACATGCGACTCTCCTTAAATTCACATCAAGCCATGTTAGGGCTTCGAGGCCCATTTGCATCAAATACGGAGGAATATCTTCCCAATAATTGTGCTCGACGATCTTCGTTGACACCAGATTGATTGGCTGGAATGTTTCTTCTTTTTAGAAGCATTTAGCCAAGCTGCACCAAAACCCAGCCAATTCACGACAGAACGTGGATCTGTGATCTAGATACAGGAAATAAAGGGAGGGGGGAATGACAAGAAGGGTCGAAAATAGAGAAAGATCGCAGGGACATCCCGAGGCGCGTTATTCGTGATTACGAAAAACAGCAACCTTTTGAAAGTAAAGAACTGTTAAATCTCTGGGGAAAAAAATAGAATAAGGATTTGATGCCAAAGGATTTTTTTAAAGTTTGACTTAAAAACTTTTGTAAAACTCATATTGAAAATTTTATAACTTATATAGAACATTGACAGCTTTAAAATATTAATATGTAAGGCCATTTCAGTAATATGCATGTTATTATGTTCCATCGAACTATTTCACTAAACAAATGTTTATACAATCTTTCATTGGATGTCCGGGAATTATACATCACGGGTGTCCGGGAATACATCGCGGGTGAAGCTTTCATTCAATTTAAATAAAAATATTTATGGCACACAAGGACTGTAGTAACATAATTGCAAAATCTATGCTTCCAAATCTGGGGATGATTGGTCATATTCCATGAAAATCATCACACCGAACTAAATAGAGCTACTGCCTGCTAAATGTCGTGCATACAGAGTAATGTGAAGCAGGAAATAGCTAATCAAATATAATGTTATTATTACTGACAATATCTCAGAGTAACTAGACTACCGTCTAACATTATGAGAGAATCAATCACTCAAATACAGTTAAAATAAGAAGTTTCATTAAATCTAGTTAAGTTAAAGTTATCTTCTTAACTTTCAAGCTAATCTTAAAAAAAGTTAAACTAAAATTAAACACACAAATACGAATTTTCAGTTCAATATAAAATAATTCTTCGTCCAGGAAATCTTTTAAGAAAACGATAAACAAAATATTTTTTTAAAAAATGAGCATCGTGTGAGTGAGGAATTAACACAAGTATTATCAGAAACCTTTTACAGTAGAACGTCGTATATCCGAACGTTTATTATCCGGAGCGTCAAATATCCGAACCAAAGTCCGGATACGTTTTCGAACAGTGCAATGCTCAACATTTGTTTCCTGTGAGAACAAAAGTGACCGGAAAACCTAAGTTGAGAGATATTTGATAAACATCTGCGCGAAATATTAGGTCAGTTTGTGAGGGGGTGTATACGTGCTCTTTTGTTGAGTTTTGTAGAAGTAGAAACCTGGATAGCATGCGATGCAGAATACTGTGGATTTCAAATGCTAAATAATGACGTGATAGTGACTTCCGTGCAAGAAGAATCCGACCCTGTCGACGATGAAATGGATGAAGACGAGGACAACACAACAGCAACAACGAAAGTAGCAAGGGTCCATCAAATGCTTTACGTTAGAGACAGCTATGGAGTTGTACGAACAACAATCAGAGTGCTGTCTTACTCAACTACTGCTGCTGAAGAGAATCAGAGACCTTGTAGAGGAAAAACGAAGGTGTACAATGGTACAACGAAAAATAAGTGAATATTTTCCACAATCAAGGTAAAATTGCGATGTTTTGCACCTATTAGGCTTTTTCTTCAAGAACGTTTCTCGCATGTGATGATTTTCAATATTTGTATAGTGTCCAGTATCATATACTGTATGATTGTTCGGTTATCCAAACAATCGCGTATCCGAACGGTGTCCGGTCCCAATTGATCCGGATAAACGACTTCTACTGTACTTACAAAACAATTTTCTCGCACCAACATTATTATTTCAGTAGCAGCTTAAATTCAGTTTTTCAACTCGGAGCTCTATATTATACCGAAAAAAGGAAATAAAAACAATAAATTTAACAACAACCAGCTAAATCTAACAGCAACTTTTTTCGTTGCCTCTTGTAATATTTTCCTACTTTCCCCTATCGTACAGTTTATTCCCTACGAAACGAGAAAGTCCAAACTTTCAGCTGAAAGTTTCACAGACCGGGACAAAGTACTTAGTCCCGGAAATTAAAGGGAGAAAACTAATTAAAGTCTGGTAATCTGCTCACAGAAGGGTGGAAATGATTAGTTAAAATAAAGCAAAATTTCAATTATAAGGCTGTCGTAGTTATCTAGAAACAAGCAACTATAGCTAAGTTGAAAGGTGAATTAAACAACGTTTTCTCGAGAAACATGAAATTTAATCCAAATGAACTGTCTGGATTTTATTGGATACTAGCTGTACCCTGCCACACGTTGCTGTGGCTCAGTCTGGTTAAAGAAAATGCAGATGTTTTTAGTATGTTTAAACATTTGCATTGAAAGTAAGATTTTTTATAAAGAAAAATGTATAAATATATATACACAAAACTTTACTTAACTGATATCATTTTGTAATTTGTTAACCAAATACTTAAAGTTATTACAACTTATTTTTGTCTTTATGTTATGAACCAAAATTTATTTACATTGTATTCACAGTGGTTTAAATGGCTCTACTCTGGATTCCTCGAGGGCGATGGGTTAGTTTTAGAATGCTTATGGATATTTCTGTTAAATCAGAGGTGTGTTCACAAATGCACATTTCTTCAAACAATATCATTTGGAAACATAAATTATATTTCCTGATGTTATATAGCAGAAATGGCGAATCAAGGGCATGCGTGCCACTGATGGCAAACGACACAATATTTTGGGCACTCCACCGCTCAAAATAACAAAGTTCACCATGAAGTATTACGAACAAACGCAAATGATCGGCCACTCGTTAGCAGGGATTTGATTCCAGGCACATTTAGCTATTTGAAGAAGCTGGCTTATGCCATTTTAACTATGTTTTCATCTACCTATGCTTGTGAGTCATTCTTTTCAGATATGAATAACAGACTCCCTTATAAACTTTTTGGCAAACGGTATTCAAATTTGTACACAAAATATACGAGTTATTTTTTTGTTGCAGAACAATTGGTTATTTCGGGGGCTGTAATCGTTTTGCAACACAATGCTTAAAAAGCAATATTTTTTTTATCTATACAGGGTGTCCCAAAACTCAACGTCAAGTGGGCAAGGGGTGAAGGGGGTGGGTCATATTGGTTTGGGGGGTGGGAAACCTCATTACTAGGTTAATGACTAGGATGACTATCATATTTTTTGAAAATGTTGAAAATAGACATCCTCCATCACATTATGAATTCTTTAGATAAATAATTAATAATCGCAAATAACTTTTGAAAAATAAATATTAAGCAATACGAATATGCATATTTTGAAATCTGTAATGTATATTATTAACATAAATTTGAATTTTAAAATCAGTGAACTTAAAAACTAATAAAATTTTTATATACATTCATGTTTGGGGAAAGGGTAATTACATGAGGAATAAAGAAAAAATTTTTAATGCTATAAAATAGCAAAATGTTTTGGGTGACGACGAAGTTTGAATGGATTTCGGAGGATTCTGAAAACATCTTCAAATTTTAAAAAGATGCGCAAAATGAATCCATATTCAACTCAATGAGGAAAATAAAATGGAAGAATGAAATAATCGCCGCTTTTATTTAATATTTCATAGTAAAATTTTTTTTAAATTCTTTTTTTTAAATTTTTGACAGAAAAGTCTAACACGGAGGAAAATAACCAACCTCATACTAAAATAACAAGATTTATTATGTGCACAGACGTATTTTTCAATACATTAAAATAGTATGTCTTTTATTTCCTCTTGCATATCGAGCACAGTAAAGTAATTATCAAAAAACCAATTTATATTTTAAAGCAAGAGAAAATGTTTGATGCGTATATATATTTTAAAAATTCTTTTTTCCTTCATTTTTGCGATACGGCTCTATACAATTCAGTGCTGAAATCTAAAACACATTCAAAAAGAATATTCAAGGAAATGTTTTCTTGGTTATTATTACTAGCTAAATGAAGAATTGTTATTTTAGTCATTGTTTAAAGGTATCACCTAAATCATAGGTTCTCAACCTTTTTTGAACTGGCTTTTCTAGTAAATATTTCGATACCGCCCCTTCCCACTCTGGAGAAATACGAGTGCACATAATACACGGTGAAAACAAGATATTAATTTTAAAAAAATATCCTATTACTAAAATAGAATATATTTTTTAATTTAATTTTTTTACTTGCGAATCTGAAATAGCTAATTACCACAAATATATTTAAATGTGTAGTATTATATATTTTAGTCACAGATAGGATAGTGTTGGAATTGAAACGCTACTGAATTTCTTCTTCATTTAGAAGAGTGGAATAAAAAAGATTTAGCTTACCTGTTATAAAGACAGGCAGGGGGTTTGATGATACGAAGTAATTCATAATAAACTATTGCCTAAAATAAATATAAATTGACAGTTTTAGTCTTTAAAGAATCATACGTTGATTCCTGGTTAAAATATTTAATTATGTTTCTTGAATAATATATCGCTGTGGATGAAACATGTTTCCTACTGCTCACAGACAAAGACAACACGTACACTACAGAAAGTAAAATTTACAATATCATTCACTTTGATGTAGGTCTGAATGTAGAGTGTAATCTCTAAGTTTTTCATCCACTTCCCGAACTATCGAAATATGGGAATTTTCGTACATGTGATATAGAAATGACTTAAATACATAAATCAGCATAAGGTATACAGTATTAAAGCATACTTTTGTTAGTACATATTCAGCCAATTTTAGTCTTTTTTACATTATATATGGTTAATCTACCCAAATATAGTGTTAAAAACTATACTATTACTATACTTTAACTGCCCAAATATAGTATAGTGCCTCCGTGCCATCTCAACGCCTCTTAATTTTCTCTCGGTCTTTTACTGCCCTCCTGAAAGCTTCAAACGCCCACAAGGGGTCGTTATCATCCACGTTGAGAACCTTTGATCTAAATGAATGAGTCATTATTAACGTTGTACCACGAGAGCCATAGGCGACGGATCTCATGATTTTAAACCGCTGTCAAGTGACGAGGACGACACCTAAGCTAGCACACTCCTCTCCAAACTACCTTACCAACGGGAGAGCATTGAGCCTCGACAGATTTAACGTGCATCAGCCCCCTTACACGGCAGGTTCGAACCCTATTGCACTTCAGTGGCAATAGGGTTCAAACTCATGACGCGTCGGTCACGTGATAGTGACCATGACCACTAGGATACAGCGGTCGTTAAAAATGTTATCGTAATCGTATAACACACACGCTTAGCAACGAAAAATGTAATTCCAAAAACATTGCAAATAACATTTAAAAAAAAAAACAAGATTAGAACAGGTAAAAGTAAGATAAGCTGTGAAATAATTTTAAAAATAATTTCTAGTTTATTTGATAAGAAATTACATAATGATATACGAAAATAATTAACGATCCTGTTTTAATATTATTTTGGATTACATTTTGTGAGTATGACCCCTTATCCAATATTTATGAATACTTATACTAATAAAGGCAATATTCCCCCTGATGTGGGAAATAGTCTGGGTATAAATATAAACTATTTGGAATTTTTTTTACACAGCTCCAAGCCAAAGTATAATTCGGTAAAAATGTTAAAATAATAATAAAAAAAAATCTCCCATCGAATTCGACGCAATAACCTGTAATTTAGAACGAAAAAAAAATCTTCTAGAACTTTCTACCGGATATTCCATTTCCCCCTTATGAATCGAGTCAATATGCAAATATTTAATGTCCTCGGTTATCGCTTAACTAGTTAATACATAGTTATCCTAACTAATACTGCCCTAACCATCAAAAGCAAACCGACTCTCAACGTCTCCGCCTCTTTGCTTCGGTCCAGATGGAAGAATCAAAAAATTAAAAAAAAAAACTCTATCAAAGCGGCATCAGATATATTGAGCGACGTCGGAGAAAAGTTATTAAAAATTCTCGGAAATTGGGTTCAGAGTACCTGCAGCGATGCATATATGCTAAGTAAATTCACCTGTTCCGGAGGAAAATGCATTTTGAGAGCAATTCATGGCAAACTGTGTTTGCTGTTGTTCATCGTAGTTAAGATCATGCAGAATGTAGCTTATATACTCTGGAATACGATCATCAGTTCACACTGGAATATGAAATTGAATAAATAAGAAAATCGACGCAATGTGAAAAAATTATATTAAAATCTTTGCATAAAGTTTACAAAGCTGGCTGTTTAATAACAGAGCTCAAAATCTCAACATTTTCTTCAGATAGAAAAATGTTTTTATTCTGGACTTCGCTATATCTTAAAAAGAGCAGTATATTTTATCATATTTCTCATTTTCAGCTCAGTTGATGCATTTTTCGTGGTATGAAAGTTGTTTCATATTTCGTCTCCTACATCGTAATGCTAAATGATTCCTCATTTTATATGTCAATAATATAAAAATTTTTTTTTAATCAATTCCTATTTTGAATGGATAAATAGAAAGTATTTTATTAACGATTGAAAATTTGAACAAGATAAATATATATAAAGAGGAAGCTAATAGTAGGAATTGAAAAAGGAACAATTAACTTTTTTTCATGAAACGTTTTCAAATTATAAAATAACAGGAATAGTCGAAAATTGATACATGAATTAAAAAACGTTGCGAATTTTCAGGAAAACTGAGATGTTTCTATCTGAAAATAAGTTCCAAGTTTTGTTCAGAATCGTTCAGCCTTAAGAACAAAATGCCTTTGTCATCCTTAAACAACAGAAGGTAAACTCGGTGCATTTTTTTTTCCAGACCGAAAAATAATCCAACACTAATTTTAAATTATTTCCTTTTGAAAGTAACATACTTTATCAAACTACTATATCCATATCTACTTATATCAAATTTATTTTCTCCTGCGTAAAAAATGGTCCAAACTTTTATATATATATTCAAATTGCATTAATTCTCAAAATTCTCGTATGCTACGCAATATAAAGGATTAAGAATCATCAAATTTGATGATTTTAAATGGAATCAAATATTGACATCGAAACTTTCGGATTTGACTCGTTATCTCTAAATATACCAAAATAAGCAAATGGAGACTCTTACTAAAGAAAAATACAAGCGCTTTGTTAAATAATAAAGTAAATAAGTCGCAAAATCATAATAGACAAAACCCTTATTTAATTCTATACGCAATTTTGAATTCATTTTTGTGTTGTACTAATTTATATTACAACCAGTACAGGCAAAGTAACAGAATATAATAAACGGAAAAAGGGTTTTTAATCCCAATCTTTGAATCTTTTTTGGCTGCAAATTCTATGAAAGTGAAGAGAGCGATGCCAGTTCAGGTGTCGACTTCGTCACATGAACCTGGTTCAGAATAACAGGATGTTCTGATTTATGAGTTAAATGAAATAGCCGGAGTTTGGGACGGAAATGCTAGAAATAGGCCACTTAAAATGTTTATACAAAAAAGAATTAAGATAATTTTAAAAGAAAAAAAATTTAATTTTGTTAAATTTTTTTAAATTTATTTATCTTGAGTGTATTGGATGAAAAGATATTTTATATTTCACTATGATGAAGATATTCACGAAAATAATGTTTTTAAACAACGTTAAAAGCTGCCAAATTTATAGCCAAGATCAGATCTTGGCGACAAATGGAGAGGGACTGAAGATCTTTCTCGAATTCTGTAAACTTCTATCTAGTTACGTCCGTTATTTAAATGTTAATTTGCCATTTAAAAACAAATGCTATAAATAAAAAATGAATTCTTGTTTTTATGATAAGTTTCTCAAATAGATTAACCGGAAACGTACACAACATTTAACAAATGAATGTTAAAATAAGTAAAAATAAAAGAGAATTCATTTAATTTAGATTAAAATGTGCAGTACGGAAGAAATTTTGAAAAGGGGCATTCATTCGATTTTGAAAAGCAATAAAAATTCTCATTACCGTTCCACATAAAGGAGCGAATTCCATCCGATTCGAATTAAGATCCAAATTAAATGCATTTCACGAATTTGCAGTTCCAGTTACCACCTTTTTCCTTATCAAGCTTCCATTGAAATAATCTGTTTATATATGTAAAACAACATGGAACTTGACCTACATATCCGGGTCAAATCACAATGCGTATTTATTACACTTATTTGTGTCTGCAATTCCCACGTTTAGGTATTTGTTATTTGCTTACATTTTAGCTATTTTTGGTCGAACAGGTACTGTTTGTGAAAACAACTCCAGGTATTAGCAACTTGAAGATAAAATTCTAGATAAAAGTTCGATGTGATACTGTTAATGAGTACAGATATATTTATTAATTATGTTAGGACAAATGAATTGATAAACATATATAAAAACAAAAATAATTTCGAATAAATTTTAAAGCACGATAAATATTCAGTTTTGAAGAAAAGGAAATATATAAGAATCATTCTCTTTTTCACTCTTTGGCTTCTGTTCCATCGGCCATTTTGAATTCAAGAATTTACCTAGTCGAACCATAAAGTTCTGTTGCAAAAATTTAAAATCGTCAGCTGCGTTTGAGCAGCAGCAAGCCAGGGACTTCTTAAGGCAAGCGCCGACTGGGCTCGGGCCTTGACAGCAATGGGAGTCTCGTCTCGTTCTCAACTTGGCTTTAATAAGATCATAATTCGGATAATTTCAAAGGTCAATCAGCTTTCAGAAAAAAAAAAGTATTTTACAAATATCAATCTTGTTAGCAGAAAACCCTTACAAACTTTTATTATACATAGGTTAATATACTTGTAAATCAAATTTCATGCGTGTGGGTCAATTATTGTTGGAAGAATAGCATTTTGAAATAAACTGTTTCGCGTAATACATAGATTACCAAGCAAAGAAAAAAGTAAAAACCATTAAATCAAAGATTTTTGGAAAATCGTACCATGTCCCTTTTATAATTGTATCAGAACTTACGAAACGACTAGGTAATGTTAATCCTATGGAAGTTCTGCTTTTCAGCACAAACCCAAATTAGTATAAGGATTTGAATGCAATAAAGTGTTTTCAAAAAAGCAAAAAAAGTAATGATAGTTTCACCGGAATTGTACTTTTAAAATCAGATAATCAATTTGTAACTGTCGGCTGCTTAGGCCTGATATATAAGATTTTATCTCGCTATCAGGACCCAATAATTTAAAAAGAAAACAAATGTTACAACCAATAGAAAAAAATATATCAAATTCACATCAGTTTTCACTTATTTATATACATCATCAATCATACATCACACTAAAATCAAAAGATTGAATTCGAATAATACAAACCATTCTTCTTGATTAAGCCTAACAACTAACTATACATTGTTCGAAAGTATCTAATTAACACTAATTAGGCTAATGTTTAAAGGGAAAAGAAGGAAGGGTTTCATTGTGTTAAAAGGAGAACTCTACTTTTCGTTTTATTCATTCTGAAATGGACACTAAATGACATCCAGGAAAAGAGTTGGGATATTTCCGAGTCAGAAAACGAGCTTACTTGAAAGGGGGGGGGGGGAGAGAAAGAAAGAACAGAAAAAAGAATAATTTTAATTGCACGTAAAAGTTTCGAACAGTCGTGGAAGTAATTAATCGTTTGATCAATCATGTTGTTCGCTTACTTTCAAAAGGCGTTGCCATTCTTCTTTTACTAATTGCTCTCTTTTCATCAAAAGGATTTTTACCGAGTTCATCTCCTGAAGCTGAATGAAGCTAGTTAAGACTTAGTATCGATTTTTAGAAGGTAAAAGAAAAATACATTCTAAAGTAATGATATAGTAGGAAAACACGTTCGATTTTTGCACTCAAAGTTCTGTTATTTGTGTAAGTTATAAAATAAAGATAAAAAATTTTATTTACAAAAAAATGAATTTTTAAGTAATACAATATTAAAAAAAATAATATTTCACTAAGATTTTAAGTTTTTCAAAAATTGAAAGTAATAATTTCGTTTAGGCAGTGGAATATTCGGTATTTTGTGAAAAATTCCCATTGAAATTCAAATCTTGAAATTTATATACTTTTTCCCCCCAAATCTTTTTTATCAAGACGCGTACTTTTATAGCATACTTTTAGTCAGAATTTGAATTCTCGGTAGTTTTGTCCAATTTTGATTTTCTAGTTAATCTCTTAGCTAAATTTCGTTTTCCAACCTAGCACGACTCTATAAACAATTCTAGTAATATCTTGAATGCATGTGAAATTTTAAAAATAAGAATCATATTTTTCACAAATGGAATTTATTCATAATTATTTTGATTATAAAAAGATCACGAAATTAAAAAGTTTACATCAACAGAAAATTACAATTTGGAAGAAAAAAAAAAGAGTTAAGCAATTTCATTTCATCATTTTGAGTATACAAAAAAATGAATGTTCTAGGCCAGTATGAAACAAACAAGATAAGTAACTCTCATACTAAATTGGTTAAATTCATGATGGTCACGTGATTCAAGCAATCACGTGTTCTCTATTGAATTCAAAACTGGCATTAAACCAGTTCTTGTTGTTCTCCTAGTATAATTTACATAACATTTGAAATTTGATAATTGTGGATAAAGATATACAAATATTAAGATTCTTTAGAAAGTTTTCGAAATGAAAAAAAATATATATTATGGTATACGTGTATTTTTAAATCAGTGCATTTTGTTTACCTGTGCGAATTATTGTTGACAAATATGTAATCTTTTTAAAATAAAGTTTCTGCAAAAAGCAAAAGTTGGCAACGGCACAGCTTATGAACTGGAAACACGTGATTGCATTTATCATGCAACAATGACGTTACATGAATTTATGAACTGATTGGCTGAAAATGCGCGACTGCAGTACGCATGCATCTATAACGTCATATGAATTTAGACTCTATTTACTATATTTAAAATCAGAAAGTTAAACGAAAAATTGTTTTTTATATGCGCGTGCATACACATACAGAAATGGGCCAAATGTTACAGTAGTATTTTTTTACCATCATAGTTACATGCAATACGAAAACAGAAATAATACTACACTCACTTTCCCAACCAAAATTCAAATTTTTCACTGCAATTCAAACTAACCCCAAACTGTAATTTCTATCGTAATTTTCCTTCTGACCTGAATAATACAACGGCTATATCATTCCAACAAAGTAGTCATCTTTCAGAATTCTCACTCCAATATGGTTTTCCTCCTGGGTCAACGGCATGGTGAATTTATTACTCCAACCCTTGCTGGTAATCAAGGCCCCTAATCTTTCACTAATGTGATAGGGCACGCCTGCTACCCCCTACTACCGCAAGGCCCTGGCCCATTAGATGTATCGTTTGCCCTTCACAGAGGTATAATCCAAGTTTATGGGTATTAGCTGAACTGGTAGATGCGTAATAGGATTTCGCGAAAGATTGTGGGATGTTGAAAAAAAAAGTGGTTCTTATGAAGAACACGATTTTATATACCTACTCTTTTTATAATATTACCGGTACTTAACTTTTTTCTTCTAGAATATAATATGTTGATATATTTGCGGTTGAAATTATATATATATACCACCATTTCCCGGTCAGTGCCGCTTATTTCGAAGTGTCTCTGATACAAAAATATCCCCATTTGAGTTACATATTTTTTTTAATGAAATACAGATTTTAATGTTAAAAAGAAGAATGAATATTAAATGAATTTTTTTTTTCAGGATAGGAAGGCGAAAAAAAAAAAACTCCGTGAAGTAAAATTTAGAGTTAGATAAAAAAAAAAAAAACATTGACCACGATTGGAAGAGTTTTGATTCCAACAAATGAATTCATTTCATGAGAGAAAAAGGATCTAATGAATGAAATGAGCAAATGTAGAACTGATGGACATACAGTGAAATATCTTAAATACGAAAACGCTTAAGACTAAATATCAGTTAACAGAAAATAATACAACAGTCCCGACAAACTACTAAGTATTTTTATACATTTGTTCTCTTAACACGAAACAAAAATCGCTTAACTAGAAGTAAAAAATTCCCTTTGGGAATGAATAAAGCATGGAAAACACCAACCGGATTGGAATATCTTGTTGAATTATCGGAAGAATTCATTGCAGTAGATAATAATGTATGTACAGCCCCAATTACGGCTGACAAAGACATTTTGCAGTTTGTTAAATGATCAAAAAATATCAATAAAGCAGATTCCGATGTCGAAATGAAATCCTGTTCCCACATCATTGGAAATGAGGAAAGTTATGAAAAGTATGAGCAGTTATTTAGACGCACATTCCAATGGTGAAATGAATAACAAAATGAACGATATCGGACAATTTGTTGCCAAAAAAACAATGCAAAGAAAAAAAATCAGATTTTTTTTTCAAACACTCGATAAATGCTTTGTTTTTTAAAAAATTTGAAAATTTTGTATAAAATTTCTTTAAGTTCTTGTGATTTTGCGAATTTTGCCAAATATTTTTTATGATTTTATTTTATAGGTCCTCTCATTAGCTTTGTAAAAATACCAAGTTTATTGTTTTCCGTTCACTAGAACAAAAACTACAAGTATTTTAGTAAAAGCAGATGCCATACTTTAAAACGCGTTTTTCTCGAAATGCGTGTTTTTTTTTAAATACTCAAACGGGAACAGCGATTGCTCAAAAAGTTTGAAAATAATTAACTGAATTTTTTTGTGTACGTTCTTTATAATAGTAGAAGTGTTTTTTTATCCTCAGATTTATCCATCACTGTTTTATTACAAAATTTTCAGTCCCTTATGTTAATATAATCACTGTTTTTTAAAGAAATTTCCCATAATAATTAAGATAAAGTGCCCTAGTTTTTATAAAAATTAAAATATCTCGTATCCTGAAAGGTCATTTCAAAAATGAATAACATAGCAATACATCAGAATTGTAAAATTTGTTCATAAATTTTTGGTACAGAATGGGCCCCGTTTATGCTATTTTTTGTAAATTTGTACCCATTTTTTTCCCACATTTTAGTGATAATAATTTCTTTTTATCTTCTTAATTTTAGCATATTTTTCTTAAAATGTACTAAACAAATCTAAAAACCACAAAAAAATCCCCATATTTTAATTTTTTCAAAAAAAAGTTGTCGCAAGCAGTTGTATACCTTAATTTTGTTGATATATGGGTTTTTTTTGCAATATCCTTTTTCATAAAATTCTTTTAACACGAAAAAATACATCAGTTCCTTCAGAGTTTCGCGTTAAGCGATTTTTACTGTAGATATCAAATACGTGAAAGGGAATTTTCGTTTTTTTATGACTCTAATAAAGGAGGACGCACTGTATGCTATGAAGTTACCGATGTTATTCAACGTTAATCAAGATGAGATAATATAGAAATCTCATGCTACGTAACAAGGGAGGAATCACGGTGGCTCCATCTGTGAAATTTATATTAAATATATATACATTGAATTTTAAAATACAATTGATATTTATTTAAATGTATCTAAATAATGATATTAATAAATCAAAATAAATAACAGTATAAATTTTATTTAAGTATATGTATATACCCCTTATGCGAAGGATAAAAGTCTATACAAGTGGATAAATTTGAAAAAAAAAAATTACTAAATGAATAATAAAAGCAGATACATCATGAATATATAAAGTAACACTTCATTTTTCAAATTTTTTTTTTTTATGTATCAATAAATTTAAATTTCTGAGCTTGAAATACGACAGCCTTCGAAAACAAGTTCCAGAGCACGTTTTTGAAAGAAAAAATTTATTAAAGATTCAGACCCAGACACTGTCATGAAATGTAATGAACGAGAAATATAATTTGATTTAAACTAAAAATATTCGACCTGCATTTAATATTCAGTACACAAAAAACTACATCAAATCAAAAGTAAAATATTGCCATTACTTCACCTCTATTCAAAATAAGAATGATAATAATAAATTACAAATAATAAAAAAAATAAATAAAAGAACTTGTAAGTTGTGGAATAAATAAAAGAATCTTACCAAATTTTTTTTTAAACTGGCAGATTGCCATACAATGAAATAGTAAAAATAAAAAAAAAGTTGATTATATTCCATTATTTACACAATAATTTTAAGTTATTAAAAAAACAGGTAAAATGGAAAAAAAAAATTTTTAAAAAGGAAACCTTCAAATAAAAATAAAATTGCTCTTCACCCTATTTCTGGTAAGTACACAATGTTATTATAAATATCACGATTTATAGTTTATGAAACCAGATGAAGCAACTTCCGAAAAATAATCGACGTTGAGTATATTCGTTTATTTTTCATTTTATTTATAACATTTCTATTTTTTGAAATATAGAAATGTTATTTTTCGCTTACGAAAAACAAGATTAGGTAAAATAAAATTTTTGTTATGAGGGAATATGAAAACTTTTTGAAGGGTCATGATCAATTTATCGTATACAAATGGAGGCGAAATATATATTGCATTGATGAAAAGCCTAGCATAGACATAACATTGCCTTATAATATCAGTATAAGAAACCCCTTAAAAGATCATATGAATAAATAAATACGATGAAACAAATAACATCAACAATGAAACTATCTTAAAAATAATAGCATATTAGTAAAAATCCACAGCACATGTATGCTTAGGAATAGCTATTGTGTATATAAAAGACGAGAAAAAAATTATTGGGGAGCGCGAGAAAGGTTTAATACATCACATTTTATACAATATTCATGGATGAAAAACTTGTTTAAGACTACTCAGGTTTATTTATTCGTATTTAAATAAAAATGAAATTTTTCCATATTAAAAAAAAATGGCGTATGTTTTTAAAACAATCAATAGAAAAATATCGAACTGATAGAATCTTCACCTTATGGGAAAGTGAATGCCCTTTGGTTTTGATACAAAAACATTTTTGAAGAAAAAAAACTTAACTCTGTACTGAATATATAGAGAGAGAAAGAGAGATAGAGATAGAATAAAGATGAAAAAAAATCCCCCCCTCCCTCTCTCTCTAATTATTTTTTGAAAAAAATTTTATATTTAAATTTAAACTGGTTTTAAAATATAGAAATGATTCTGAGGGTATTTTTAAAGTCTAAAAATCATGTCTTTCAGTACTACATAAAACTTTCAATTTAGTATATAAATCCCAAAAGTGATTTCTAAATTTAAAAAAAATACATATATTTGTCAGGCTGAGTTTTTATTATTTTCAGGTCATGTTATTTATAAACATATAAAAACTTAAAAAATACTTTCATGTTCATATTAATCATTTTTAAAAGTTTTAAAAATATATTTATACATTCATAAACATCATACTTCACAGAAGTTCAACTTTCATATTGTAAATAAACAGTAAAGAAACTGTTACTCAACCATTAACTTTACTTTGAAAATCAACCACTTAGTGTAGTTTTTTAAAGCATTTTCAAAACATTTTACTTCTTTAGGAGCATAAAATAGTCCATTTTTAAAAGTTTTTGAAAACGTCACTATTAGTGAAATGATGATAACTTACATTTTAATATTATTTTAAAAGTAGAATTCAGCTGTTATAATCACAATTTAAGTAAATTTTTGCTCCTAATAAAATTTTTTTCCACATATATTTAAGTAAATGAAATTGACAACCGATGTAATATAACATATAACATATTACATTTTCCTTTTTGTATCCTCTCCTCCACCCCAAAAAATTTTGAAGTATGAATTATCATCACAAAAATTTCAAAACTGAAATTTTTTTTTAAATGAACAGAAAAAAAATTGAATGTGACTACTTACACTTCTGTGAGCTTTCCATTTTTTCAACCGAGCCCTGGGAATACGAGGTGAGAGCAGGAAGAGTTTGCTGAGAAATTTATCAGACGATTTTTCGTACGAAGACGATGGAGAATTTTGACGACCAGAACACCATGTGATGCCACACAGATCAGCCGAACAGGTGCACATGTTTATCCGAGTTCTTTTTCTTTATATACGTATATATATTTTTAACTCAATACATGTAGGTTCTGTCTTTTCCGAAGTTGATCAAAAGTAATCTTTGTTTTTGTAGAATTGAAAAGAATTATATTAGAATGAAGAGATTTTGTGTGTGGGGCTTTTTATACACACATAAAGCTCTACACATGAGCAATTCTTGCCAATCTGACGACGACGGAAAACGTAAAAAGTGAGATTTGCAAAATATTATTATTTTCAAGATTCTTAGTTTATAAAAAAAGATTATTCGTTACGGGTTATTGAAAAGTTTAATTCATTATAAAAGTCGTTCAAAGTCTTAAGTGTCTGGGAATTTATTCACAATAATATAATAAACAACACAATTATTTAAAATTCAGTCAAATATCCACCAATATTTCTCTCTTCGATCAAAATATCCTTCGCAAAAAGATTGTCTTAAACTGTAACCTTCACACTTAAAAAATATGTTTAAAATTTCTAATAATAAATTCATTCAAATTAATATTAAAAGCAGCAGTTTTTCTTCCGAATGGAGTTTTATTAAAAATATGCGCGTACAAAAAAAATTACTCCATTCTTATATTTGAAAAACACTTTATTTTTAAAAAATCTGGTTGATTTCAAATATTTTTCTCTCTAAATACTGTTAAGATATTTTTTTACTTGAAAAGAGATCAGCAAACAAATCATATACAATATTCTACGATTTTCAAAATATCTCGAAAAAAGATATTCCTTACTGATAACAGAAAAACAAACACAGAAAACAATTAGGTCATTCAGGTATTAATAAAAAATACTAAATCAACTAAATAAATTTCTTCCTGTTCGTTTAGATTATAAAACAAAGGGAAGAAACTTTCGAAATATATGATAAAAATACTCCAAGTATCAGTTCCAAATTTTAAATCTGAAATAAAAATTTCAGAAGAATGCTGCAATTTTGAAATGCAAACTATCAAAAACAATTTAAAAATCCACAAAAAGTTATCTTCACTTAATTCCTAAAATTACCTAACATATAAATCACAAACAAGATGAGGAAGAACTAGTCATTTTCTATTCCTAAATTAAATTTTCCAATATCTCATGCTATATATTTGAAAAAAATAAACCATATTTCAAACCAAGATTCATCCACATAAGAAATAGGCTTAGCTAATTCAAATTTTCAAAATGCTGGTTGAATATTAATTACAAAATCGAACGTTCAACTGTGCTTTTCAGGTAGCAAGGAGAATGTCAATTGATGCACACGCACATTTCTCATCCGAAAAATCGTCTGTAGCACGTGAATCGTTTGCTGCTCGCTGGAGTTGCTCACAGCTCCCTCAACTCGACCAGTTCCTGAAGGAACTATGAATGAAAATTATCGTTTGAAAGCAAAACTGGCCAGGTGAGATGGGGAAAAGGAAAGAGAAGAAAAAGAGAAGATGTTTCACGTCACAGAAGCAGATGGATTTTGATTGGTTGGATTGGGTAGGAAGGCAACTGCGCGTTGCATTATGACAGGTGATCGCTTTTGTGATTTTAATCTATATATCCTTCAGATATGTTTACCTTTTGTGGATTTAAAATTATGATTAATTTATTAATTAATGGAATTGTTCAGTGAATTATTGTAAATTAGTAAACAACATCAAAAAAAATATTACGGCTGATTAAATCTTAATGCTCCTGGCTTCATTGTTGTGGTTTATTAAAATGACACAAATACATTATTATAGTCAATAAAAAAATTCAAACCGGTATTATTTTTGATAACTGAATTTAATTGCACAATGTCACAAAGACATTTTGCAGAATGTGCGAGAGAAACTTTATTACTTTTGAATTAAACATTTACATATTACAGCCTGTACCCGGTACACAATTTTCTTTCAAATTATGCACACACGTGTGTCGGGTGCTTAAGGATAATTAACATATATATAAAACAAATTCTACTATTTACTATTTAACTTTTATTTTCCATAACATAGTTGAGTCTTAAATTAAACACCTAATTACTTCCCAGAAAAGATCTTCTCCGATCCTAGCTCATTAACTTTTATAGTCTTCGCATGTACGATTCCAAGCTTTACTTTCGAAGCAAAAACACAAACTAAAAAGTGTTTAGCAGTTCTGGAAGTAAGTATACAGCGCACATTGGTATTTTCGAAATCCATTCGGGTCACTTGGTGTTCGTTTTCTCTCAGCGAAAGATGTGTCGACTGCTCACTCGCTGAATAAACTGTTTTTTACAAAAAGTTCCCGATGCTGACTTGAAACATTATATTTATAAAAATTTGAAAATATTGACATATACCCTGTTTGAACATTGTCAGTTCAAGGCATACAAAGCGCTATCTGTGTAATTAAGAGAGCAGAGTGTGTTATTGTGTCTGTAGTAATGTATGTATGAACTGTGTCTGCGCAAAATCCCAATTGCGCTGCCTGAACTGCGCATGCCCTGCAATTCCGATATAAATGTAAAAAAGAAGTTATGAGTAATTAATAAACGCCAGTCCACAAGAAAACAATGTCGTGATTGTGTCATGAGCAATTAGTGTTATTGTGTTAGAGACTCTTGGGTCCATTTAAGTGATGGAGATATCGACAAACATATATAAAATATAAATCTAAAAAAAAAACTTTTTAAAGAAATTGTTTTAAATTTTTAATTTTTCAAAAACATTTGAACAATTTCAAAATTTTTAATACTTTTATGAATTTTAATAATTTTGAAGTATTTTTTAATATTTTAACAACTGTTTCTCACTATTCCGTGCATGGGATTGGTAGTACGAGTCATATTTTTATTTTTACAGCTTTTTTCGTGTCGGCTCAGTAAAATAAAAGTAAAAAAAGACAGCTATGCCTAACTTTTATAATTTTTAAGAAAATAACTATTCACATAAATCCGTACCCCAAGCAGAGAATCGTCAAACATATTATACAAAACAACCAGAAGAAGGTTCAAAGGATTATATTGAAAAATAAAAAACTTGGCATTTTATATATACGATTATCGTGAAAAATAAAAACCTGAGAAATAGCCATTTAAATTTTTCAAGATCGGTGAAATAAATGAGAGTTAAATGCAGAAATCATGTGTTTAAGTTTCGGTTTTCGCTTTGACATAACCGTATCAAAAAAGTTAAAGAACTGGCTAAATAATGTAGCTAAAGCCACGAAAATTTGTAAATTAAAATGAGGTTATAAAAAAAAATAAGGCCAGAGGCCGAGTGTAATCGTATCGCACTTCCACACTACAGGTCCGGGATTCTATCCTCGGAATGGGCAATGTCGACTCAGCCTTTCATTCCTTCAGTGGGTCGATAATTGAGTACTAAGCTTGCTTCGAGACTAAACACTGGGGGTTCCATTTCAGACTGACCATCAGATCAGGACATCTGCTGATGCACTTCAGTGCCCAAGACCACGTATACTGAGATGGGCACAGTAGGCCTTGGCCCTCATGGCCTATTGAACCACTGAGTTTAGTTTAATACAAAAAAATTCGATATTTTGGGCATCTTTAGGATAATATGCCCTCTTAAATGGGAATTAGAAGCCTTACAAAATACGGTTTTCTGTTTATTTTTGACGTTCCAAGCGCAAAATAAAGTTTCAAAAATTAAAAAGATTTAAAGGATTATAGAAAACAGGGCATTTCTTAGAATACACAAAATATGAGAATAATTTTTCACATGAATTAAAATAATCGGTACAAAAATTTCCCAAGACATTTCAACAAAAAATTTGCATACATACATTATGTTCTACAACATTTACGACATGTATCAGTGCTAATGAATCTAACAGAAAGACATTTAGTGGTTTTTTACTCATTTATGAATAGCATATTGCGGTGGAACTGTAAGAGGTCAGACTGCTTTAAAGTTATGAACTCGCCAAAATTCTTGTATTTTAAGAAAGACTTTTTTCGTAACCTTGGGAAATTCCGCTATAATGTGGTTAGGTTAGTTTGAATAAGAAATATCTAAATTTTTTGCCAAATAATAAATGAATAATTTTTTCCTCAAATTACCACGTGAGTGAGTGTTTATTGGCGTCGTATTATAAAGCAACACGAGGACTATTGGCGACGGATCTCGGAATTGTGAACCACCGCCAAGTGACGAAGACGACACCTGGGCTGGCACAACTTCTCTGAAATTCCACACCATAGCAAAGGGAGGACTTTGAGCTCTCGACAACGTGTATCATCTCTTCTACACGGCGGGTCTTCAAAGGCACTAGGGCTCGAACTCATGACAGCCACGAGTCCGAAACTATGACCACTAGGCTACTGCAGCCACTAAAAAATTAGCATGAACGAAAAAACTTGGCTGATTTTTTAAGTTCCCACAAGAACGTCATTATAACAGTTTAACATTAATTTACTCAAATTCTATCATTTGAATGCGAATAGTTTTAAAAAAGTTATAGTTTCACTGATTTATAAATTTTTATTTTAAATGGCATAGTAACATAAATTGTTACAAGTGTCTTGAGCATTTTTTCTTCAAAAAATGTTTTTGGAAGTGGCGAAATAAACACATTTTGTTGTATTTGAAAATATAATTTACGAATTTTTTAAAATCCACGCAGAGTAATTTTCGGGGGGAGATTTTCCTGAAGCAATCAACCAAAACAGTTATTTTTCAAGTGTATTGAATTAAACCCATACTGAAAACAGAGAATTCCGTGAACCGTTGAAAAACGTGCACAGACACGGATGTAGAGAATTTTGTGGTACTGAAGTATACGTAAATGTTATGTATTTCTCCGCAAAAGATTAGAATTTCACCTTGTTCGTTGTTTTCCACAAAAAAAATAGCCGGAATATTTAATATAACGCATTAGAAATTGATGTAGAGTGCATTTTAAATATCAAATAATTCCTTTTTTAAAGCTCAAGTCGTCGCTGTTTATCAGCTGAGTGTTGAAAACCTTCTAACCATATTAAGTTGTCATAACTTACTCTTAAGTAGTAAGAATAGTTTAAAATTTCTTTCATTCTAATGTATGTTGCTATGGCAACTGGAGCGGTTGTTGCTATAGCAACATACCTTTGTATCTCATATCTTATGATTTGAAATGCAACACATTCTGCAGTCAAAATACATGTTTCACGTTAATTTAAAAAAAATAATAAATAAATTTTCGAAAAGTTGAAAAATGTATTATATGGAACCTTTATTATTCACATTTTTAATATGAATTCAATTTTTTTTTTTTACTTACTATTTCACGGAAATAGCCCGTTCTATTTGTTCTCCAAAGACTTAGAACAACGCTTTTAAAGGGAGACAAAATAAAGTTCACGTGTTCTTCTGAAGTCATATCCTTAGTTAAAGTTCAACGCCGTTTTGGAAAACAATACCGCAGAAATTCTTCTATTACAAAGAGCATTAAGCAACAAAGGTACTGAAAAAGATCGTAAACACCATACATTTGTTAATACGGCCTTTTATACAAGAAAAATAAACTGGAAAAGGAATTTGACATCTATTGGGTGACAGTAAAAGTACACAATAGAAACTGCTGGAAGAATTCTAATGTTGAAACGTGCCATTTTGGTTTTATATCCTCTAATATTTTAAACCATAATAACAGTAAGGAGTGTTTTATGTTTTAAAATAATTGCAGGATTAGAAAGGTGGTCACGGGGAAATATATCTGGTATTTGTCAATGACATGTAATTAAATATTAAATTAGGTAAGAACTATTTGATTGGGTTTTTCAACGCCAGCATGTATTCCAGTCATCAAGAAGTTGTTCCAGCACCATCCGCGGCAATATATCCATTTGTACTTCAACATCAAACCACCACATCAGTGCTACGGAATATCTGTACTTCATTCGCTTCTCTGTCAAAAGGGAGTTGTCGCCAGAATAATCGTTTGTAAGTCAAAATAGATCACTCTTGAACTTGGCGGAAAATTTGGTCGCAAAAGGTTGTAAAGTCGCCAAATTGGTGACAAAATCAGATACCAGTACAAAAGTCCAGAAGATTTTACGTTGATTATTTGACGAGAAAACCTAGTTCTAGAGCAGAGGTCGGCAACCTTTTAGCTATGACGTGCTAAATCAATCTACCAATATGATTCAGCGTGTCACACAGTAGGACATTTTTGAAACAATTCAATTCCTTTGATAATGCTAATAGAATTAGAGTATACAGGTCATTAATTTAGCTTTTTTTATTACACATCAATTTGCATCATTTAAAGATATTTCTTAATATAAAAATAAACAGCATAAAATCTGTTTCTTCAACAAAAATAAAAAATTAAAATTATACATATATTATGTATATTTAAGCATATTTATTAAAATAAGAAATAGACAATGTAAAATATAATTATTTCCCTTCATTAAAGTTTAATAAAAAGATAAATAAAATTTTTTAATTCGAACATAGCGCTTCAATCTCTCTACACTTTCATATCGCAAAATCAGGGGCAAAATCAAATGTGTGACTTTCAATTTGACACGATTCTGAGCATTCAATTGTTGAATAATTTCTTAGCGGACTAGAAATACTTTTCATGTGAGGAAAGATCTTTTTAGTTTGATAAGTAGAACTAAAAGCGGACAGCAGAGTACATGCCATGTTCTCTCTTTAAGCCATTAAATCTCTCCAGCAATGACATTCAATAATTTACAAAATAGCTGTAAATTTATCATTAGATTTATTTTTCAGTATTTTTCGTAATTCCGTAAATTTCTATAACGCTAAAGAGGTTTGTCAAATGATGTCCCATTACAAATTTAACAACCTCCATCCACTCAAAAAATTGACAAATTTGTAGAGTAGTGCAGAGTGTCACTCAGAATTAAGCCGCGTGCCACATGTGGCAAGCATGCCATAGCTTACCGACCCCTGTTCTAGGCTGTTCTTCCCAGCTTTTAAGAACAATGCAGGGAAGTAGCACCGGAGTCAAACATTTGGCAGTGGCTTTGCGTTTTATTTGCCTTATGCGATTAATGATTTGTAGTGTTCAGTATTTATGATTTTTCAATTTGTGCTATTGTAGATGTATGCATATAGGTAGTTATTTCCTGTTAGGGGGAAATTATTATAATTACCAGAGATTTGTAGAATAAACTACAGTTTTTTCCGAAAGCAACTGCTCGTTATTTGCACGGACCTTTCCTGCATTTGAAAGACGATAAAACTTGGAATTTAACATATAATTCGCCATGTATATTCATTGTCCATGACTGCCGAAAGCGCAGGCCAACCGCAGGCATTGTGATATTCATGCAATGTTGAATATAACTTTTCTGGGCAAAAACACTTTAAAATTTATTTTCCTTTAACATGATGTACGATGCTCAACAAAGTTTGCAAATATTTTTCATCGTAGAATAATAAAAAACAACGGAATCCTTCTTTAAGAAAATATTATGGTGAAGAATTATTGAAGCATTAACTCTACTGACAACTTAAAAACAGAAGAGATGGAGATGTAAATTACAGTTGACAAAAATCGAGTTCTGAAGTAAGAATGTTAAAATAGGTGTTTAATGTTCTTTTTTCCACCGAGTTAGCTGACTATCGAAGAACAGCAAGACAAAAGCTGAATTTAATATGCATGAAAGGAGTTTTTCAATATATGATTTTGCACGGCTCATTGACACGGCAATAGAAATATGCATAAATACAATTACTGCTTTTAGATCTGTAATAATTTATTTTTCGTGACATGATTTAGAAATGTTAAAAACGATTGATTTTCCTTTTTCGACAGAAACCAATATAATTATTGTGGTTTTAAAACACAGTGAGTAAGTGATAAATCTTAACATTAATGTGGAATGTATATGAAGTGTTTTTTTAAAGATTTTTTCTTTCTAAAAGTCCATGTCACAATTTAAAAAAAATTCTAGATCACAAATAACAAATGGTACTGGCAATTTTTATCTAATTAATAAAAACTGCAAGAATCTCACTGCAGATCATTTAGTCAAATTTAGATATTTGTCAAACTAGGCAATTTTATTCAGTAGGAAACTTATGTGTATATTTATATTACATTTCCAATGTTCCTCAATATTCTTTATTTCCTCCTTTCCTTCTTTGCTCGCGCGCTAGTTTAAAAATTTATTTCTTTACGAATAATTTACACTTATTTGTTAAACATTCAGCACACAAAAATATTCAGCTGAATATTAATCTCTAACAAAGATGGAGTCGATTCTTGTGACATCAGAATCACATGATAGATGCAACCCCGTGTTTTCCGTTGAATTCAAAGCTTACGTTAATCTTGCACTTGTAAAATTCAGATACAGTTCCAAGTTTTATAATACGGTAAAATACCCAAATATTAAGATTCTTCAAAAAAGTTTTCAACATAAAATTTTTAAAAAAATCCTATATGGGTACTTTAAAATTAAGTTTTTTTTTTGTGCGCGTTATATTTTATAACAAATATGTATTTTTTTTTATGAGAAGGTTTCAGTAAAAAGGTAAAATTGGCAACAGTGATGTGCCGGAACTGATTTGGCTGGAGACTTATCAGTGCATTTATCATGTGATTATGACGTCACATGAATGTAGCCCAATGTGCTATATAAACCTCACATCTCTTGTCAGCTTTTCCTTTTTTAAAATAAACTCATTCTTTTATAAAAATTATGTATTTGTTAATAGAAATAAAACACAGATAGCAGTACTTACGTTGTATACCGTATGATAATTCCCCAACCGAAAAGACAAAATCGCCATACCAAAAAATGTCACCAAATGCTATCATAGTCATTATCGTCAGTGGCGTAATGGAGAATACTAGGGTCTCCCTGTCAAATCAGGTTTAGGGACCAAATCTGAAACTTACAAAACCATTTCATTGCAATAGTATAGCATTAGGCTTTCCCCTAGAATACTGCCCTCCTAAAACTCTATTAATAACTCGCCAAGATGGCAGCCCCAATTTCCTATGTGCCGTTCGCACTGAATTGACAACCAGGTACTTCGTTTCATATAATGTCACCAACTGGTTGTGATAATACGTAGTACCCCAAAAACTAACGATTTAACTAATTATAATATGAATAGCTTTATAAATTTAAGGTACTTACATGTTATACCATTGATCACTTAGTTAAATCAAAAGACGTCGCCAAATGTCGCAATATGCAGCCAATAGCGGAAAAAGCTTTACCTCGTATGTTCGAACATTATGATAACGATGGAAACATTTGGCGACATTTTTTGAATTGACGAAATCTATTGATTTGGCTAAATGGACTTAATTCATGTGACGTCATAGTCACATGATAATGATAACCACGTGTTTCTAGACAAATCAGTTCAAAAACGCATGTGACGTCATATCTACACGATAAAAGCAATCATGTGTTTTCAGCTAACCAGTTCATGTGTTTCGTTGTTGCCAACTTGTGCTGCTTTAGCAGAAACTTTCTTTTAAAAAGTACATTAATAATAATGCACATAAATGAACAAAAAGCAATTTTTTTTTATTTAAAAATATTTTTGAAAAAAATTTTTAATAAAAATTGAACGTCTTATGAAATTTGAAATTTTATCTAGGTTTTACAAATAGAACAAATACAATTAATTTAATGTCTGTTTTGAATTCAAACGAAAACACGTTTGTCTTTATCACGTGACCGTCATGAAATTTAGGCCCTTGGTCGACAGTATAATACGCAAGTACCAATTTTAAATATAAAAACATTTAATTATTAACTATCTTATAATTTTTAATTATAAAATATTAATTTAGAGATATCCACTAATTCTTAATACGTGCATCATATATATTTCCTTAATTACCTCCGCTTTCATTTCTCCAGTAAACAGGAAACTCGAAAACTCATTACGAAAAGAGGTTTGTTTTCCTTTTCTCAGAGTTCATTTGCATGTATTTCAGTTTAGATACGTTCTAAACAAGCTTCCTACACCCAAAGAACGCAACACAAACATTGCAAATGACGGTCCCAACGCTTCTCCCATTCATAAGATAGCAAAAAAGAAATACGAACTCTTTCTTTCTCGCACGATTTTCCTCTCCATTCATATGAGAGGCACGAGCGGTCACTGCAGACAAAATTAGTAAAAGATAGAGAAAGAAAAAATGGCATGTGGTAATTCGGGAAGTGTCTTACGAAATTTAACTCGTGATACAACCTTTACACTTCACTTGGGAAAAGAAAAAAAAAAAGTTTCTTTTTTCTTCCTCAAAAGACAAAGTCTTTCTTTGTGTATTAAAATTATACCCGCTCATTATTTGTGACGCAAAATAAACATGTATGCCGTCATTTATTTTGGAACTTTTTTTTCTCGCCAGCGATTAACTTTCGAACCATCTAACTCACTGCACTATACTCTCCATCGTTACGAGTTGCAGAGATTTTCAGTAACATGTTTCACTGCAAGAAGTGAAAAATTACCAAAGAAAGACATATACACATATTTAGAGATGGAATACATATTTGATGCTTTTTATGGCGTGGCCAAGCTAAAAAGAATATCCAAGTACATCCTTAAATTTAAAATTACATTCCCTTTCCATAAATCCGTAATCAAATAACAGTTTGTCTCGTTTATTTATTAAATAAAGTCCTCATTTGTTTAGTAAATAAATTCGATCCAAGAATGAGGTTTGCTTTAAAAATGAGATGGTTTATTAAAAATGTCAGAACATGGACACACCAGAATATTGAAAACCAGTGTCATTTGAAAAGTTTAATTTTTAATTAGCATCTAGTGCAGAGTTTCCCAAACTTTTTTGTCTCATAGAACCCCTGCCATGTTTTCCGGTTTGGGGTAGACCCCCTGCTTACTTAATATTTAATTTCTGCAAAATCATCAACTTAAATGTGTTTTTGATAGTTGGTATAGAGCTACTTGCTCTAAAAGATTAAAATTTTTAACTGTAGCGAAGTATAGAGTGAAAAACTTTTGAAAACGAACACATATCTTAATTTTAAACATGTATTAATTAAATTATAATTTAGTAACTGTTATGTAAAATAAATGATCAGAAAACCAATGGTTTTAATGGGAGGGATGAATCAGGTGCTTTTTAACAAATTTTCAACATGCGGCATCAATTCTGTTGGGTTGAATCCTACATCATCTCAGTTCGTAGCGTGCAGTTTTTGTTTCGTTTTGTTATGAAGATTGAAAACCGTGCTGAGAAATTTCTTTCCACTAGAAAAAGCAATTAAAAACTTTCTCACGATATTTCTCACTTTGCCGTGATTCAAAATTACGAGTTGCTTCTCAATGCAAAATCAGATTTTTTTTTAAATTCCTAATGGGCTGCCGATTGGTGTTTTACCATTGCAGACCTAGTGCATACCCCAGAAACTGGTATCTCTTTTTAGTGCGGCACCCTATTGGCGGATATCAATCGCCGCAGATAATTTTGACGTCCAGTTTCTTCTCTAGAGGGGGGCACCTTGGCTCTGATAATGGGAACACTTACTAGGATTTTAATTTTGCCGAGAGCACCCCAGCCAAACAGGCACTCAAGGACTGTTTTACATACTGTATAATCATACGACATGGCCTCTGTCGATTTTCTGCATCACGAAAATCCACCGACTAATCAAATTTAGTGCAGAAGGCCAACGACAAACCAACCACGCAACCCAACCGGCTCAGTAAATCAGATGAGGGTATTAATAAGGATTGATTAGGGCATCAAAAAAGGATGGTCTATGCAAACTTACACTTTCACTTTTAACTATAAACTATGTTCAACTCTGGGAAGAAAATACTGCTAATAAAAATATTGCTCTCTGTGAATTTAAGAACTAAATTCTTTTAAAGCACTTTTTAAGGAACAATTTATATTTAAGTACATTAGTAGAGCATTGGTCGTTAAAGATAAAAGTAAATGTAGTCAATTGGGGTGTGTTCAATGAAGTCCCCTTTAGTGTAACAATTATTTACTAATTTAAGTTAGATTACACAAAGACAACACTTATTAACAAAAATAATGGGAAGAGAACATGGACATAGCGACCCCATTCTCTCCTCACCTGATCTCGCTAGAGGACGCTTCTGTTCTTTGGGACAGACAGTTTCAATAATGACAAGAGCGGTTACACATAAGTATTTTCTAGTTTTTATAGGTATATATCAAGTATTTTACTAACACATTTAATTATTTAACTATATATCAATAAATACTTTTAAGAAAGAGGTACACAATGTCTTGCATTCTCAATTTATCTAGATTTAATTATTTTCAATACGTATATGAACATCTATTTCTAGTCATCAAAAAACAAAACTTTTACAAACCATTTAACAGAAAAACAGACACAATGTTTTCATTGTGCAATGAAAGCATTTATTTCAACTATGTACTTTATGCAGGAAAAAAATATTCATTAAAAATATATGTGTTAATGGCTACCAGTACATACTATTTCATACATTACACAAACGAACTAATAACCTGGGAGAAAGCAGAAAAATAACACTACTATTTCACAGCTTTTCATATCATTCCTATCAACCTAGAACACGGAAATATTCCCTAGTGGCGTGCGAGACTCGGGGGATAGGGAAAAGCTCTGAATGTTTATCAGAAAGCTTCTCGCAAAATTCATGTCCTCACAGCACAGTACGATCTGGGAACGAAAACACCTGACTATTTTCCTTTTCATTCCAAAACGAAGGGAGAGGTGGTTTTCCATCCTCCCCCTCCCTTTTTTCGTCTTAGAAAAGGATAGCACGATCCAATTTCTGAAGCACGCGAATCGAAAGTTGGACGATTTGAAGCCCCCACACACTACAAAAGAAAACGATATATATATACTCCACAGAAAATAAATCATAATTTTTCTTTTCAAAAACACACATCCCGGATATTTAAAAACAGGAAATGGAATACAATTGCGTCCGAGGGAAAAAGAAAAGGGAAATACACTGCGTCGCCCACCCCGGGAATAATGATGGGGATTCTGGCAAAATTAGACAAAATGCAGATTTTCTTCTATAAAGGGTGTATGTGTGTGTGGGGGGGGGAATACACTCAGAATGATAAATAAAGAATAAAAAAATGCAAGAAACGAAGATCTGCGTTTATATTTTCAATTACCTTCGAGAAAGAGATTGAAGTCGGTTTAATAATTTTTCTATTCTTTGCCTCTCAAGAGGTTCCCGTCTCCCCCGCATTTCTTCCGAAATCGGTGAAATATCGTTCGAAGAAAATCATTTGGGAGGAATTACGGATGAAAGAGTTCATTTTAAGTTGCGTTACGCGTACGGGAAGGAAATTAAAACGGTTTTTTTTCCCGGAACAAACCTCATCAAAAATGGGTCTTTTGTGTTTCCCGAACATAATATAACAACATTTCGAGTAGGTACTGCAGGTTACATCGAAAAAAACCGCTTAGACGAGAACGCCGAGAGGTAATCTCTATCGTAAAAATTAAAAATCTATTGGTCTGTGCGTAGAGGGGGGGGGGAACGAAACCCCAAACCTCCTCCCTTGTATGTTCGCCAATGAGGTTCTTTTTACCCGCTTTTTAAAACATATAATATTACCAAATATAATTGCCTTTTTCATGGTTTATGTAAACAAATTTGTTTTCAATCAATTCATATTTTGGTTTATTAAGGTTAATATCCCATGTCGTGAAGCTTAGATAAGATCCATTCGGCAGATAAGTAACGGATTTCAAAATTTTAAGGCCCAAGTAACAAGATAAGGGTAAGGTCAGGCACATGAATTTCTTATCTTTGACTTTACCTTAGATCAATTCATGGGACGGGATTTATAAAAGTTCAAATTAGAGTAGACACGTTGCACCTCTCGCGTCTTAACATTTTCCAGTCAACAGATTCTTTCAAAGATAACGCCATCTTCCATGTAGTAATCTTCAAGTTAAAGGCTTTAAAGTATGAAAAATGTAGTAAAGTTACACAATACGATACTATAACTGTTTCGTATGCAGCATTAAATAATGGGCTGTACACCTTTTGATTCTAAATAACAAGCAAGAACTTCTAACAGTGATTTGAATTGACATTGCTCTAAAGTAGGGGTGGCCAAATTTTTTGGAAAGAGTGCCACTATCTGATATTTAAAAAACTATGCGTGTCACTAAACTAAACTCAGCGGCGCAACAGCCCAAGAGGACCAAGGCCTACTATGACCACATCAGTTCAAGAGATCTTGGGCACTGAGGTGCATAAGCAGATGTTCCGGTCAGGTGGTCAATCTGAAACGAAACCCCCAATGTTTAGTTCCCAAGCAAACTTGGTACTCATTTATCGACCCACTGAAGGGATGAAAGGCTAAGTCGACCATGCCCAGCCCGGGTATCGAACCCCGGACCTGTGGTGTGGAAGCGCGATACGCTACCACTGAACTTATGCGTACCACTGATACAAAAAAAAAACTCTATGCGTGCCAATTCTAACTTTTCTAACAAACAAAAAAATATGAAATGGTGAGAAAATGTAACTTAAGTCTCCCATTTATTTTTTTTAACAAATAGCACATTTTTTTATGTAAGTCTTAGTTGTGGATATTTAAAAATAATATTACACTGCTGGCCACCGTAAATGTAACACAAAGAAAGACAAGCGATAGCACAACAAAATTTATTTTGTGGATAGCATGTTGACCAAGTATCAAATGATTAAATTTATAGACTTCTGTGAAGTGTGGTTCCTGCCAGAATCAGTAGCCAGAGTAGCCGCTATTGTTGGAGATCACTGCTGCCACACGCCTTGGCATTAATTCATAGAGACTTTGGATGTGTTCTTCGGGTACAGCAGACCAAGCAGCTTTCACACGTTGCCAAAGTTGATCTGGTGTGGCAGCTGGAGGTGTACTCTGGGTCAATCTTTGAGCAACTATGGACCTTATGTTTTCTATCGGCGAAAGATCCGGAGATCGAGCCGGCCTGGGAAGCAATTCAATCTGGTGATTGACGAAGAACCTTTGGACATTGCGTGCCACGAGTGGTCACGCATTATCCTGTTGAAATATGGCTGTGGCCAAGCCCTGAAGGTAAGGAAGGACAACTGGCTCCAACACCTCGGAGATGTAGTGCTGGCTCTTTAAAGTACCGGCAATGCGTACTAGAGGAGTGCGAGAGTGATATCCAATACCGCCCCATACCATAATACCCGGTGCAAGACCAGTGTGGCGGTACATAACGCAACTGTTCAGCATCCTCTCTCCACGGTGTCTCCAGACTCAAATCCGACCATCGTGGTGTTGCAGACAGATGCGTGACTCATCAGTAAGGACAACTTCATTCCATTCTGCCACCCACATCCTTCTTTCATCGCCCCATTGGCGGCGGAGATGTCTGTGGTTCTGCGTCAAGGGTAGACCAAGGAATGGATGTCTTACGGACAGACCACTCTGCTATAAACGGCGTCGAATGGAACGCGCAGACACTGACTGATGCGTTACAGACTCAATGTGCTGTGCTATGGTTCGTGATGTGACTGAGCGATCCGTCACTGCCATGCGCACAATTTGCCTGTCCTCACGTGAAGTGGTGCACTGAGGTGGATGCGATCGACCACGTCGGTCCGTCTTACCCTCCTGCATCCAACGGTCACATATCCGCATTACTGTTGTTTGGTTTCGTCCAACACGACTACCGATTTCCCTGAAAGATAATCCACAATCTCGGTAGGCCATTATCCTTCCTCTGTCCAACTCGGATACTTGATCAAAAGCTGATCGCTGTTTTCTACGAGACATAACTGATCGCTTTTTGAAAAAACCACAAGAAAACCACAATTGCCGAAATCTCTAAGCCTTAAATAGCGCTTTGAGGTGGCGCCATAGGCGTGCGTGATGTGTGTCTAAGCTGAAATTCTAAACGTGTGAATTAAAGCCTTCAACAATATTTGACAGACCAATCGTGTAAATTTAGAAAACTACTGGTTGGCACAAATTTCCAAAATTCAATACATAATTCGCGGATCAACTTGCAGTTTATAAATAAGTTCCTTATATTCGCTTTCAATGTAGTATGGTGGTAACTAACTTCGATTTGGATTTCAGGCAGGTAACTATTAACGTCTTACAGAGAAATTGAAAAGGGATTTGTAAAAAGACCATTTTGTTTTCATCTTGAGATCATTTTGAATCCTACAAAAGGGATATTAATTTTTAAAATCTGTCTTAGTTCGGAATTTTATTAACTTTGGTAGATAATTTATACATTAATGGGAAATGTGTTAATCATTTCTCTCCAAAATCGAGGCAAAAGAACAAAAGTTTGTTCACAAAAGAAAGTATATGACCAATTAGGGTAGGGAAAGTACAATCTTTTACCTATAATCTTAAATTTAAATTACTTAAATGCCCATAATATAGTTAAGAAAAGCTAAATCCCATAGCCAATCTTCATTCTTGAGTAGCAAGCACTCACAGGAGAGTTTATTGTTTTATAAATATTTTATAAAAGAGAGAGACGCTCCCTCCAATTCCAAAATCCGTGAGTGCACTTCCTTTGGAAAGCCAACGCACTCAACAATGAAAAGTATGCTCTGAATGATAATTTTCTACTGTAACTCAACTAATTAAGCATAATAAAAGTAAATATTGAAGAGGTTTTTTTGTTTGAGACAACCGCATTGCAACAAATTTGTAAAGAAAATTGTTATTTGTTAATTTTTCAATCTGCCTTTGCATGCCAGTCTTAAAACTCCGCCGTGCAACACTGCGCACGCGTGCAGCGGGTTGGCCACCCCTGCTCTAAAGGATATAACCAACCCTACCCCCTCCCAAGTTGAATTGGAGCTATCATCAAGCGATGATGACGCTCTATTATTTTCCACACCACGCCAAACGAAAATTATGAGGCACGTTCAAGTCCAGTGGCTTGGATTATTATTGTAAGGTCGAATCAAAGTTAAACCTTAAGACTTGAAAATTTACGAAGACCACGATTTAAACTGTTGAGTTAGCACAACCTTCATGACTGTAGACCGAACTCTATAAACTATAGTATAAAGTCCACCTTTTAAAATTCAAAGGATGAAAGTAAAAACGTTGAAAAGATCCGATTGAGTTTGGCTAGTAGAGATTTTCACTTTTCCATCGGATGGACTTTGATGCATAACTGAACAATAAGTGCCTCTTCTAAAAACCCCGTGACACTATAAAACAATACAAGGGTTACTGGTGGCGAAACCTCATAATTCTGAACCCCAGTCAAGTGACGAGGACCGCCCCCCCCCACCACGCTAATGGACCACGATAAAGCTGTTGTTGTCGGATCTTCAGTGGAACTAGGGCTCGAACTCCTGACACGCCGGTCACGAGCCCGTGACCATAATTACTAGGCTACCACGGTCAGTCTGGTCAGTTGACAGTAATAACACTTATTCCATCTCACTATCTTACACCACCATGCCACGAAAGAACTTTAAATTTCAATGCTTTCAACGAGTAGCATCTAAATGTGCAGCAAAATCAAGGTTTCGACCAAGACTCGATCTGAATACCACTGGCTACTAATCATGAAACCGCGAGCTAACGAGCATTGTATATCTTCAGAATTTAGAGATAGTCATAAAATTTGTTTGGTCAGTGGAATTTCTTGATCACAAGAATTCCCACGGTGCAGGGCATTTACCTCCAGCATAAAGTGTGGGTGGTTGTCCTCTTTTTTTAGTAGCAGGGCGAGGGTGAGAAAAGGTGCTTCACGTGGTGTTTCAAATTGACTCTTTCGCAGAGGACTGGTTTGTTTCACAACCCGCAACGGAAATAAAACGCACCCTCCGATACATGACGAATGGGTCCTTTTGACTCGAGCATTTTTCTCGCTGCGCTTTCTGGAAATGAAAAGATTTTCGCTTCTCTCGAGGTGAACCCATCCCATAAAACGCCCGATGGCTAGGAATAGACAATATGGCACTAAAGGACGCAACAACAAAAAATAAAGAACGTTTGTATAAAGGGGGGGGGGAATGCATCGTAACTTGATTTTTATTGCGGCAATAAACTACGATTGATTCGATATATCTTGAGATATATTTGTTGGATTGCAATTTTTCACTGAGAGGACTGTCCGTGATGATTTAGGTTTAATTAATATTGATCGATAGAGCAGAGATTTCAAGACTGTTTCATCTCACAGACCCTTTGCCATGTTTTTTTGGTTTGGGGGAAGACCCCTGCTTACGTAATATTGAATTTTTGCAAATTTATCTACTTAAATGTGTTTTTGACAGCTGGTATACAGCTACTTACTTTAAAAGATTTAAATTTATAACTGCAATGAAGTATATTGTTTAAAACTTAAGAAATGCACATGTGTTAATTAAATTAAAATTTAATTAATACAGAAAATAACTGAGCAGAAAACAAATGCTTTTAATGAGAGGGATGAATAGGGATCTTCAATAACAAATTTTCAACATTTGACATCAACCAAAATCTCCTCGGTTAGTAGTGTCCAGTCTTTCCCCTCCCCTCCCCTTCTTGTATTGGATACTGTCAACCACGCTGAAACTCCTCCTCAATAGGAAAAGCAATTAGAAACTTTCTCACAATATTTCATAATTCTGGATTTTTTAAATTATCAGGGTCTGTCTTTTTAAATCCATAATTACTGACATCCGTTTCTAAAATTTACTCTAAGACCTTCGTTAGAGTCTATTCCGATCAGTTTCTCTTGTGGTATGACATTTATTTTTTTCAGTGTGGCCATATATATGAATTTATTGTCCTCTGTGGTATCACCAGAGCCAAAACATACTCAAATCTAGTTTCAAAATCTGGAAAGAGAGCATTTAAATATTGAACGTAGGTAACAAAGTCATTTTCCTGGCAGACTGTCTGTGACAAATTGAGAAACAGGGAAAATTTGCGACGCCTAATATTATATTCCTTTAACTTAATTCTGGCAAGAAACGCTGAAATTATGGTCCTTGTTTTTATAAAATTTGTGCTGTCACCTTGAAACTGCAAATTTACCTCATTATATAAATTTAGTAAATAACTAGAAAAAATCTGGTATCCACATCATTCAATTTTTTTTAAAATTGAAGCCACAATCTGGTCTAACGTAGATCCCCATTTACACCTCATAGACCCCCAAATTATTTTTTCGCAGATGTGGACCTCTTGCAGGGCATCATAGACCCCTCAGGATCAATGTAGACCACTTTGGGAATCATTGATCTAAAGCAAAGTCTTTAAATTGTTTCCAGCACATCGACTCCTTTTAAAGGAATAATTCTCTTATACCACATTATATTTTTCTTTATATTACATACAGCAAGTAATCTAATCAAAATATTAATTGCTTAACAAATTTGAAAGATCACAGTTTAACTCACAAACAGGTCATAAAAAAAGTTAAAATTTGCGGAATAGAAAGCTAGGAGAGGGATGTAGAATAGATCATCATTTCAATGTGCAAGCAGGGACGCCTTAAGACTCGTTGAGGCCCTGATTTCAGAAAAGAATTTTTGAGGCCCTGTGCCCCTATATAAAAGTAGGCCCTACCTGAGATCTTGAAAAGTAGATGGTACATGGGCATGCACTGTCAAATATTCGTTCAAACGGCAATTTAAAACAAATAAATGTATACGACCCACAATCTCAAAACTCTAGGCTCAAACCAGGCCGCCTTTCAACTATGTGAATTGAATGATTGTTTATGGTATTTGGCCTAGGTCTTTACATGGACAGCGGTCATCACAAAAAATATAGTCTTATCACTTTTGATTGTTGGCATGCAATTTGAAATTCCTCGTTTTTCAGAGAATATGTACGGGAATAATATTTGACCACATAAAAATTATCCGGATCATGATCTTATAAAGACAGAGCCTAAAATGAAACAAGAGCCCCACCGAGGGCGAGGCCCCGGGCTCAGTTGGTCCATGCCTTAAGACGTCCCTGTGTGCAAGCGAAGCAGTTCGAACACAATTATCCAAAACCTCATCAATGTTCCCATGTGGATTTTAATTCCAACCGGCATAGATTTAAATTACATCAATAACAATCTTTTTTCAGAAGGGGGGGGGGAGAGCAGCCATGTTTAAGCTGCAGAAGTCACACACTGAAGTAAGCTTTTGCCTCTTAATTTTTCTTTATGTACGACCGTAAGAAAATGAGTTCACTGAGTTACACCCTATACTTAAAGCAATTTTAAATAGCACTACTGAAACCCCATGTTCAAAATTATTTATTAGGAAGTCTTAAAAAGTCTATGGCGCGTTGAAAAAGCTATTAGGTTAGTAAGGTGGTCGTAAATAGGAGTGCGAAGAGAGCAGGAATAACCTGAATCTTTTGGAAGTTAATCTCATGGAAGTACTTATCGAACACAAACTGCTTCTGTAATGTTTTTTATCTTGAAGTTTGAGAACTTTTACATGATAATACACTTGTTTTAAATGTGTTAATATAATGACAACGCGTTAAGTTAATGTGAACACTGATTTAACGCTTGAAAAATTAAAATAGGAATTCGGGTCGGTTTTTTAGAGATAGGTTGATTCGTAAAATTCAAAAGCTTGGCAGAAAATGGTTCATCAAGATACGAGATCAATAGGAAGAAAACAAAAATTAAAAAGAATGTAATGCGATAGGGTTGATGTTTACAAACAATGATTAATTTAAAGTCGAAACGGTACGATCGAAATGTACGGTTAAGAAACAGTATTGAGGTAATAATGAGAAGAAAATTCAGTGAAAGATTCAATAAATCAGATAAGGATTCTGACCTTGGAGAATGTTATGTGGGTCATAGCTTCAATTAAGCTCTTTGGCGATCCAAATGTATTGCAATATACTGATAAAAAATATATTTGTAAAACTATCCACTCCGAGACTAATATAAAAATTTGTTAAAAAGAAAGAAAATGAGGTTTAATTAAACAGACATAATCGTTTGGTCATAAAAAAGTTAATTTAAAAAATCGTTTGTGAGTGGTGCCAGCGTACTTCAAAAAGATTACAAAAACGGAATGGCAACGCCTGTTTTGTTTTTTGAGAGCGCTGTCCAAAGTGGAAGATTTAAAGTAAAGAAATGCATGTGTTGCAGAAGTTACCGTAAAAAAATCCTGGCCTACATGAAAAGTCTGATTAAATATACTGTTCTTATAAAGAAAACTCCCCATCGTGATGTGAATCCAGTACAGTATAGTTACTGACATCAGTGGCGCACACAAGTGGGGGGGGGGGTCATGAGTCCGTCCCCCATAGTCGAATTTTTTTTCAATTGATAATCCTATGTAAAAAGTACGTTAAATTTAATTGAGTATTTGTAATTAACAATTAATTTTAACTGCTAATTTTTTTTCAGTGACTTATTTTTTACTGTTTTTTTGTTCCCCAAATCGACACAATCAAAACAAAACATTTGCTGTTGTATTGGGGTATGATACGAGAAGGATGAACTTACGACTCTGGACTCCCTCTTGCGTGTGCCACTGGCTGACATGTTTAATTTAATTATCATTAACACTTCGTTAGTACTTAAACATTTGCAAACAGATTATAAGTATATACGGCCAACTGGGCCCGAGCACAGGGCCTTGACCACAATGGGGGACTCGTCTCGCTCTCGACTCAGCCTTAATAAGATCATGATTCGAATAATTTCAGTGGTCAAATGCTATTTCTAGTTTTATTCTCCGAAAAACTGGGAATTTCGGACGATATGTCAACTGGTAACGTGATGACCATAGAACATGTTTTGACTTAGACTACCACTATTCACCATCATTACAACATAAAGTCAAAAGGTGGCAGTCAGTCAAGTCGGTTTGTACGATTGTAAGTTATGCACATTTATTTGTATCGGGTTATTGTTTGTACGAGTATTACTTTGTACTTAATTTTAAGAACCATAGGTGAGGCGTACATTTGTGTAGGTGCCCAGGGCCTCAAGACATCCCTGTGAATATCAAGCACGATCAAATAATGGCACAACATTCAATGTACTCCTCCTCTCTTCAAACCTTTCCTCATCACACCACTGCACATTTGATCCTCATTATTACAAATGAATGAATCAGAGCGATCAATTTTCGAAAGAATCCAGTCCCAGCTCGATCAAACTACCACAACCTTTTAAAAAGAGCCGCTATGGTCCACTAGTAAGGTCACAAACTTCTTAGGTGGTAATTTTACCATTAAATAAAACAATTGAGACGCTTGTTTGAGTTAGGGCCCTTTCATACAAGTAAGCTTGTACCACCGGGGACGTCTTAAGGCATGGGGCCTCGGCTTCAATGGGGGCTTCGTCTCGTTCTCGACACAGCCTTAAGAAGTTTATATAATTCGAATAATTTCAAAGGTCAAATGTTATTTCTGATTGTTTTCTCCGAAAAATTGGGGATGATATGTCAACTGGCTACATGTGATGGCCGCTACCCACGTACAGGCTTACCACCATACACCATCATTACTCATTCAGTCAAAAGGCGGCAGTCGGTCGAGCTGGTATGTGCGATTGTAAATCATGCAGATTTATTTGTTTCGGGTTATTGTTTGTACGAGTATTTGGCAACGTATGCTATGTACTGTTTACTTTTAAGTGTCACAGGTGGGGCCTACTTTTGGATAGGGGCTCAGGGCCTCAAGAAGTCTTAAGACATCCCTGTGTGCCACAGCTAACAGAAGGAGCAAACATTTGAGAGCTATTTTTGAGCTGAAAACGTCTGGATCCTTTTGTACATGGTCCAATGGCACTCCATTGCAGTGCCACTCCCTCAGTCTCAGGCAAACCCCGTTCTTCTTTAGACTAGTTGACTCAACTAAAATGATATCGCAGAAGCTACGATTTTCACATACGAATACTTGTGCATTGAAAATAGAGCAAACTTTTTATTGCTTCTTTGTTTTTCATTCATTGTATTGATGGGTTCGGTACTCCCCTTTCAGTCAAATTGGTGTCCTCGTGGGGAAGGAATTCTCTCCCATCTTCACACTAGAGGTGAGGTGACAGGAAACGAGTAGACTGGCATTTCGTTGCTTTGAGCCTTTATGCCAGTTAATTTCGCCGAAATTATACAGGAAATTAGAGAGGTTTTTGAACGGAACATGCATTAAAGCGAGGTACCAAATTAAAGTCACGTTACTTTAAACGGGGTTAAAGTGAAAAGATAAACAATTAATACTCTACGTGGAGTTTAAAAATAAGCAATGTTCAATGGCACACACAGGAATTTTTCCAAGAAGAAAGGGGGTCCAGCGTTGGAAGTCCACCATTCTCGTATCATGCTCCAAAACGCCTCCCGACATATAACAAAAAAACAGTAAAAAATTAATCATTGAATAATTAGCAGTAATTAATAAAGTTAATTATTAATGACAAATACTTAACTATATTTTACGTACTATAGAAATAGAATTATAATCAACCGAAACAAAATCAAGGGCTTGGAAGAGGGGGAGGGTCCCGGGTCCAGACCTCCCGAGCCCTCGATTTGCCTTGTGTGCGCCACTGGCAATGTTTAATTTAAACTAAGCTAAGATAAAGGGAATAAGCGTCGGAAAAGTTTCAAGTTGGCTGCTAAGCTACCAGCAGTTCCCCTTTCAAGCGTAAAGCAAGATTTCGTTGCCAACCAACCGATCCTGTACAGATAGTTAAGGATCACCATCACACCTCGCGCCTCATCTAGAACTAACTAAACACCCATCCGCAACTAAAACGTCTTCCTGAAGCATAAAACGAGGGAGCCCCCACCGTTCGTCTCCTTTGAAAGAAGACCGAACAGTAGCGCGAACACCCCCACGGAGCCGGCGAAAGTGGCGTAAAGAGATTTCACAGTAATGATAGTTGTTAAATAGGGAGACAAATTTCCCGCCCCTCCGACCAAGCGCGGAGGACGATGGGAAAAGTCGTTGTCTCCCACAGCGAGGGATGACACTCTCTGGCGGGATGATGAATGGTCACAGACAAAAGAGATAATTTGTCGAGAGCACTTTCTGCATCATTGGCGACCCCGTGTGCCGCGTCGGCGATGACGTCACACAAAAGAACAGCCGCCCACACCCCCCAGTGAGTTTCTTCTGGAAGACATCCCCTCCTTCAGTATCTAGAATCACTCCAATGACTTTTTGGGAAATAGATAATTTGTATTCTGATAGAATAATGGATCAGATTTGTTGGAAGTTGTTTCCCTTCGGAAGTTTTAATCTGGGTTTTTCAGTTCGTAGGTTTAGATTAGCAATAGATAATTCAGTCAAGTGATACAAAACTATTGCAGATCAGTAGAGTGTGTTTCTTTAATATGTTGCATTATTAAAATGGGATAAAATTTTCCCGAATGGTGGCTTACAGACTGCAATCGATTCTGTGAATGTTTTTTGATAACTTTAACAAAAAAAAAAAGTTTTTTCGAATTAAATCGGCATGGTACATAAAATGCACGGAAAAAAATTATTCCCAAATGGATCAATACACTTTTGCCCACAATTATATAAATCAATGTGTGCCAAGTCTGTAAAACAGTGACGTAGACAAAGGAACAGGTCCGGGAGATCCCCCCCCCCCCGTCCAGAGACCAACAGATTTTAGCGTTTCGTCTACACTTCTTATAAAAATATAATTTTTCCTATACAGGTACTCTGTGTACGCCACTGTGATATAATATTCATTCTTTACAGGCAAATAAAATTACATTCGATTCGATTCTATTTGAATATCATTCTGGACAAGGATGTCTTAAGGCTATTTGAGGCCCTGGGTCAGATAAATCTTTAGATTTTCTGAAGCATTGGGCCCCTAAGCAAAAGTAAGCCTTATCTGTGACTTTTAAAAACAGACAATATATAGTATGCACACTCGTACAAATAATAATCTGAAACATATTAATGTGCATGATACAATCGCACAAACCTAGACACAAACTGGCTAGGAATTAGCTATTGCATTGTCAATGATACGGGGCTACCAATCTACAGAGGCACCAACATTTGTAAGCAAAAACTCGTAAGGTGTTAAGGGGTTTCCTCTGATTCAGGAATGTTCAGTAAATAAAAAGTAGCTAACTGAATAAATTGGGTTGAAAAGTTAAGATTTAATTAAATTTTAAGAGAAAAGGCAAATAATTTTGAGTTCATGTGCCTAGATACTATTTTTTGGTTGGTTCCATAAAAAGATCAATAATCTCTGAATCAAATTAAATGTAGAGAGAGAGCTAGAGAGAAAGACATCACTATAATTCTAACAACTATTAAGTAAAAGAAAAAAACAAATTTGTAGAATTACTATCCAGAAATTAATGTACACTCTTTATATTTCAAGAAAACTAATCATTTGTTACTTTAAAAGAAAAAGTCGAATAGGCTTCAAGATTCCAAAATAACAAAAAAGATCTTGGGTAACCTATACAAATTCTTGTCATGTCCAAACTTACATACATTTTATCTCATTAATATTACGCCGAGGTATTCTACCCGATTCGGATGAAGAGTTAGGTATGTTTGAAAATGCCTATGTATTTCACTCGCTCAACGCAAGAAATTTCCCTAGCAGATAAATTGTGTGTTGGAATTTTTGGTTTTCCTGTTACAGGAAGATAAACTTTAAATTTATTCAGCAGAAATTTTTTTGAAAAAAATATTTGAGCAGAAGGGAAATTGCAATGCATGGAAATAAATATTTAAAACAAATAGCATTTTGTTTGAATTTTAAATCATCTAAGTTGCTATAGTTATTTTAATCCATATACATACAGTAATTCGCTTGATATATTCATTATTACATTGTTTCAAATAATTTCATTCCACCCTTCAATTAGAATGAATAACTTTCAATTTAATCTCTTTTAAAGCAATTTTCAGCAAACATTGGTCTAATTCAGCGGTCTCCAAACTTTTTCAACTCCCGGAACCCTTAAAACTTGAAGGTGTTTTCGTGGAACCCCATTTCATACATATAATTAGAAAAATATATCTCAAAAAAAAAATTTGAAATCTATGTCTATTAAAATTATCCGCAGTCGCATTTTATATTCTGTGTTTGATTTGTTTTCATACTTTGCTTTTGTGGTCACTCACGATGAGAAATATATTTCCCTTAAACACAGTTTTCTAAATGGCATTCAATTGTTTATAAATGTGTGAGAAATACTGTGTATTTTTCGTGAATTTGCAACTTAAAATTTAGGAGCTGTTCAAGCTTTAATTTATATTTTAACATCGATTCTGTTGATAAGTTGTTTGTGCTCTCCTTCCTTATAGGTGTTTTTTCCACAATTGCGAAATGGTGCATTTTCCATTAGAAAATTATTTAGTTATGCAAGACACTGTGTTAATTAACGAGTATAAAATTATCTCGTAAAACCCAATATAGTAAACAATAGAATATTCACAATCTAGTAAGAAGCATATGTAAAGATATAACATTTTAATATTCTTTTATTATCTTAAGACACAAAAGTTTAAAAAATGTTCAAAAAAATAATGCTTATTATATATAAATAAAATTTTCAGTATTAATGAATAGGATGATTTTTAGATACTTGTAATTATACAAACTTCATAGAAATAATAATTTTGCATACATATAAGTTTATTTTCGATTTTCTTATTGTGACTCATGGAACCCACGGGTATGCCTTGTGAATCCCCAAGGTTCCGTGGAACACAATTCGAAGACCCCTGGTCTAGTTGATTCCAGTCATTATAATTAAAGATGTATTGATGAGGAAATTCTGAATCACTGTCAAGTAGAAAAGATGATGGATAACCCAAAATGTACCCCATTCTCTACATTTCGACGTGAGGGCCGTTAAGGCCAGTTGGATTAGTAACTGTCAATCTAGATTAATCCACAAGACGATCCTTGATGGAATCAATTCGAAAATGTGATGTCATCCCTCTCTCACCCTCTCCCTCCTGTTACAAAACTCGCTATTCTGTCACGACTACAGAGGCCCAAAGTTTTTCATGAACTAGTAGCCTTCGTAAATATACTAAACCTGATCATAAGAGTCCAGCATTGAATCGAACATGTTTTAATACAATGTGCTCTTAATACAACCGAAACGTCCAATTTCATTAAAAAGTTCATTGTAATAATCCACCCTCCTTCAAAGGGTCCCCAAAAAGTTGCTGTAACGATTGTTTTAAGAAAACGAACGTTTAGCAAAGCTTTGATGACGGAGTACAGGTATGTGTAATACATGTCCCGCAAATGCAAGTCGGTTTAAAGTTAATTTTAGTAAGAGAGAAATAAATGAAGATAAATTTTAAAATTTCTCCCGCAAAGAATTTCATTCCCATCTGAAATCACATCTAAATATACCTAAGAAAATTTGTTCTTCAGAAAAAATATAAAAATAAAAAAAGTATTTATTTTCATTTTCTCATTCCTATTTTTTTCATTAACAAATAAAAACCATGAAGAAATACGAGAATTTCCTTCAATATGCTAACAATTATTCGTAGATGTCCTATTTTGTAGGAAATAAATACTCAGGTCAGATAGGCTTAAAAAATAAATGCACTGTACACACAAAAAATCAGTTACTTAAAAGATCGAATACCTCTAATCGACCTCCTTTACAAAACGATACTAATTTAAGCTTCACAGCTAAGCAAATAGTTTGTGGTTTTACCAGAAATACTAAATTCGTAAAAGCAATGATACTGCGTCTAGACTGTGCCAAACACTTTTCAGTTTATTAGTGCAAATGATAGCTACAAACATATATTTGTGATTTAGTTGTAAGGGGGGGGACTTAAGGAATGGTGATCAAGATGGAAGGTGAATAAAAGAAAAAAAACCACAAGGTCAACCGATACTATTAGTGATTATAAAAGTGAGTCAGCTTTATAACAGAAAATGATGAATTGTTGATTATTAACGCAACACTCTGGATTAACATGAGGGCTATTAGCAACCCCATGCCAGAGAAGGAAGATGACTCGAGACCTTAGGGTCGTAAAATTCCTTACTTATTTAAAGAACGTAATCCTCTGAGGAGTATATTTCTATGCATTTCCTAAGAACCATTTTAAATCCAGACAAATATTGTTTACAGGCTCAGTATAAAATAAACACGAAGGAATGCAAAGATAAAAAGAAAAGTTTAAAACTATTTCTTCCCTTTCTACTACTGAAAACGTTTTTATATCAGTTTTAGTGCTGTATCAGGGGTTTTTCAAACGTTTTTTTTTTAAAGAAAATAAGAAGTCAGTGTTATAGATACTAATTGAAAATGGTTGCTACATGGGTGAGGGAATGAGGAGGGAACTTTCTTGGGAGTCACAAACTCAGATACTCTGCTATTCTGCGCCAAACAAAGCCCCTGCACGGCTTCCAAAGTATTATTTGATTATGACTTAGCTGTGTAGAATGGAAGTAAGTGTCGAATATTAATTGATGAAGGAGAGGACCAAGATCAGAAAAATATTGTTAGTGTAAGCGTATTATATACCATAGTTACCTCAAAAATTAAGCCCTATGGAAGGAAAGAAAGGTCACTTGTAAGCCTCAAGAGGTCATAAATTACAAACATGTCTAAAATAAAGTAAGGCCCTTAGGGGTAAATGCTACTCGGAAGGCTTACATGTTACTTGGGGGCGTAAAGTAGCAAGCTTCTATGCAGTGTACCCTAGATAACGCTAAATCTACTACAATTTTACTAAGTCTCCAAGCCTTTGCACAAAATTCGCACTGCGAGCTGCAGCAAATTTCGAATGCAAATTGCTTTTGAAAGATATTGCTCATAAAATTTCCTTGCAGTAGGTACCGGTACACTACATTCGCGGGAACGGATCAATTGTATCTATTTAGTAACAAAGGAGTCTTGAAGGCCAAAGAGACCTACCTACGAGGGCATTATCATTTCATTCTTCAAGGCTTTTGAAAAATATGACTTTACAGATAAGACATTAAATCCGAAGCAGTGGTGACACCTAAATGCAAGAAAAGGGCACTACTTAACGAGAAAAAATTACTCGAGTTCCTGATACCCCCCCCCCCACACACACACGGAAAAAAATGTTCCTATCGCACACTTTAGAATTTTAACGTATTATAATTGACATCGTATCGCTTTTGTAACGCCATTGCCGATTTCTCTAATTGTACTCTTTGTGACTCGTCAATCTATGCAGGGGCATAGATACCACCGTATCAATGATATGGGGCACCCAAGCCCCAGGGGCCCCAGCATGTGTAACTAAAGTCCCACTAGCAGGGCTCATATCTAAAAAGGGGCCCCGAAAGAATTTTGATACAGGGCCCACTCAGAACTAGATACGCCAGTGAACCTATGGGAGTCAAACATTTAGACGTGTTCCTGCACTAAGTGGTTTTGATTGTTTTATTGAAAAACACAGTACAGCTCGTATACTGATGGCATAGGTGTTAATTTGCATGCAGAGACGTCTTAAGACATGATGAGGCCCTGAGACCCCATGCAGAAGAAGGCCTTACCTGTGAATCTAAGACAGTATATAGTATACGTTGTCAAATACTCATACAAATGTTAACACGAAACAAAGAAATGGGCAAATTGGGGAGCAAATCTCCCAAATCTAGGTACAAATCAGCTCAACCGACTGCCACTTGTAGATTAAATGAGTAATTATGGTTGTACGGTAGTAGGCTAGGGACATGGCATAATGCAGTCTTGCCATTTTTGCCAGTTGGCATATGGCATATGGTTCGAAATTGCCAGTCTTTCCTAGAATATATGAATATAATCAGGAACAATAATTGATCAGTAAAATCTCCTATCATGTTCTCAATGAGACTGAGTTGAGAATGAGACGGGGCCCAGATGGCCCATGCCTTAAGAGGTCCCTCTGTTTGTATACGGTTTTTGTTTAATAAATAAAGCATTTATTGTATGAAAGACTAATATTCAGTTCTACTGTTGAAAATTATTTTTTATTACCAACAACTGAATGTATCCCCATCTGGTACAAATCAGTATTGAAACGCCTTCCTAACCCAAAACGAGAAGTCAAATACATTCGCACGCACCTCATCATCACGCAATGGAGAGGTTGGTTCAACGGCTTTCCCTTTTTCCACAACCGATAAGCCTCGTCACACGCGATACCTTATCAGGCAAATAAATTTACATGAAGAAAGAATGGCATCGGCGCATATCGATCCGATAAGCGCAATCAACTCGTTAGCCTTTCTCTACACACTGGGTCGACGACTTCCGACAATGACAGTTCGAGAAACAACACCGTGATCTTAAGCGATGCAGTGATTTCTCTGCTAATGTTTCAAGAACCTTCAGTGCCTTAAAACTCACTGCCAGGTTTTTCAAGAAATCCGATTCGAGAGTATTAAATGGAACAGGGGAAGGATAACGGATCAAGGTCGTATAGAGGTCAATTGAGTCCGATTGCTGTGATTATCCAAAGCTTGAATGCCACAAATTTTGGTGTCCAAAGGGATTAATTTCAGTCTAAAGTTGAGTTATATAAAAAAAAACTCGGGAATTTAATCAAGAACTATATAATCAGTTGCATACGCAAATTATTTTCATCGATGGGGTTAACTTTAAAAAGAAAAACGTAGACGAAAATGTAAAAAATCTGTTAGTCTACGGAATCGTTTTGAACTCCTAAACTCCAGCCTTGTGTATGCAACTGTTTATAATTAAGATAATATTAACGTCTGTGTTGAGAAATTTTAAAATATAAATTACACACACAATACACTTTTATTTGTACGTCTTTAAAAAAAGACAATTTGGAGAATTTTCGATCCGAAAAAAACAAATCTTCTAACCAAGTTACTGAGGAGTTTATTAATTTGTGCTCAATCCTATAGTAACAATAATTTAATTAGTTATTTAAAAAAAGTAAAAGGAACAAAGAGACGCGTAATAAAACTATTGAAAACGGATTCAACTACTGAAAAACGAGAGAAACACCAGACTTTTTTCACCAAGAAATAATCTAAAATGACACATTATGTCAGGATTTATGACAGAAATTTTCTTTTAACGTTATATTTGAATGAAAAGTTTTGGTTTTAAAATTAAAAAAACTAAAGGTAAAATAAATTTAAATTCAAATAAAAAATTTAATAAATTTTTCAAATAAAATAAATAAAAATAATTTATTAAAATTATAAATAATAAATAAAATTATAAATATAAATAATAAAATTAAAATAATTTATTAAAAATTGAATTTATTTATATTTATTTATCTATTATTCATATTTTAGTTTAAATCAATTCAAACTGAAATTTTATAGAAAATTTTAAAGTTACCCCCCTTTTTTCCTTTATCCTATTGTTATGGATTGTATAACTTGGCTTTAATAGCAAGGTTTCAAGAAAAGATCGAAAATAGGATAACACAAAATTTATAGAATTTTAAATGGCAATACTAAAAAGAGAAAAAGCTCGAAAAATATTTGATAATGACAGGAGTTAACATTAAGAGTGTACACATTACTTTCATTTTCTTTTAAATGCTCCGTTTATTTCGTAATAAAATTTATGAATCATATTGAATTTGTTAGTCATTAATAAGTTCTAAAACAGGTTTTTCTCTTAAAGTATAACATTTTGTTTGTGGATGAAGACATAACAAGATAATGCTTTTGAGGGAAACTTTGTGATCACACACAATCTATTAATATCTCATATATAACCACTCAGAGAAATATTTCTAATAAATATGGACCAATCTAAAAGGAGCAAATGAGGTAAAAAGTTACATAGCCTAACGTAGATCATTGCATACTTCCAAAAACCCAGCTCTAAACGTGAAATAAAAAATAAAATATTTATTTATAAATTTCTAGAAAACTTGTGAAGTTTCGCAAGTTTGAAAGAAATGTAATACTTTTTCCACTTCAGTGTTTTGCTTTACATATTTTGAAAACGATCTAGAAGTTATTGATGAAAATATAAGGTACTCACGCTCATTTCTTCCGTGGGAAAATGCGTGAAACTTCGGTCATCTTGTAGAAGAACGCAATAATAAGGCTTCCAGTTGATCGGTTGAGACTTTTGCTGGCGCCATCTATTATTTTTCATGCGACCTTCTAGAGACTCTTTATCTAAAATAAACAAAACAAAGGAAATATTAGAAACATTTTGCCAAAAGATGAAATACAAAATAGATACTGAGCTATATCTTTTAAGCTTGATAAGATAAAAAGAATGAAATAGCAAAATGAAAATAATTTATACATAGAACTAAAATTAGAAAAGCTATATTAAACCCTGCGAATTACAAGTTTCGTATATTAAAAATTGCATACATAAATACATCAATAATTTTCATGGAAATTAAGATAAATCAATGGAAAAATCATATTTACGAGAAAAAATACCTAAAAATTGCTACAGTTAAAATTAATTCACAGTAAAAAAAAACAACAAATCTCTAAGTAAATAAGAAAAAATATTTTGTGTAACGCTTTTGAGAAAATAAAACTTGATATGACTAAATATTATTGGGAGAAGAAATTTTACAAGTTTTTAAAATGCAAAAATCTTACCAAAAAAGTCACATTCATAAATGTAAAAAGAAATAAAATTTTAAATAAATGTTTTGTCCGAAATTTAAAATATCATAGATAATTTCAGTCTTCATCCATAAATCAAATGGTGCTGCCATCTGTCGGGAAAAGTGAAAAGTTCACATTTTGTCATGATTTTTCGTGTTATTTTTTCTGTATTGAGAGACTTTTATAAAAGGTATTTCTTGTATTACCCTCAAAAAATTATTATAAACTATTACAGTACTTTTTAATGCATTATAAGCTGAACTGGGGTTTTTCAAATATCATGTTAATTTTTATAACTGAGCGATCAATACTTCACTGATTCGATGTTTTTAAAAACTAGGTGTAAACCTAGACTTAACTCTTATTTACATTAGATAAAAATTTAACATTATAATTAAAAATTTAATTTATGCTTATAATCTTCAATTATTTCGATTTCAGGACATTATATAAATATTTTTCACAGTTAGATTTTAATACTGCTTAAATAGTTATATAAAGTACTTTTAAAAAAAAAGTAAACAAGGAATTTTATGAGATGTGATAAATAATTTCCATAATGTACTTTATCTATGAAATGCAAAATGTTAAATACATTTTCACTCACAATGAAACATCCCTGAAATTGTGGAATTTGACAAACTAATATCACTACACTGCAAACTATCATTAATTCTTATTTTGGTAACAACTTATGAAAAAATGTCTCAAAAAATTTATTCTTTAAATAATTCACAATAACCTTTTAACATTACGTCAAGGATGCCACTAAACTTTTGAAAGCTGCACCGTCAATAAATGAATTTGATTATTCATATCAAATTATTCGTAAGAAAGAACACATCAATATCATCTTACAAGACTTTTATTTTATAAGTTTTTGCAGCGTGAATCTCTCTAGCGCTCTAGAAAGAAAGAAAATAATTCCAGATACAAATTTCTTGTTTTTAATTTTAAAAAATTCATAACATTTGAAAACAATCCTAAGATACACCTGAAGAAGAGCCGGTTATAAAGATTCCACTCATTAGTAGCATTTATTTTTTAAATTAAGTTTCGACAAATGGAACAAAAAAAAGCAAATACTAAAAACAAAAAGATCATCAAGCATATCAAAATTAAATATTTGCAACTATAAGAAACCACTCTTTAAACATCCCCATTTCAAGTCCTGCAACCCCCCCCCCCCCCCTAGACAAACTATATTCATGACTCAAAACTGATTCCAATAAATTGAAAGCAACTTACAGCATCAAGGAACGAGATTCCCACGCTTAAAATTCATAATATTATATCAACACATAAGATCACGAACGAGTTCCTGCAATTAATAGATTCCAAAATGCCTCAACGACTTCGGTACGTCTTGTACCAATTTTAAACACCTATCCAAAATGTCAAAACATCTTTAAATGGTGCACACACCCTGAAAGGTCCAAAAAGGAGTATTGCAACGGGAAAGGGTATTTGTTCATTCATATATGCATGCTCCTCAAAGATGGGAAATGAGATCCTGTGTGTGTGTGATGATGAGTTGAAGGTTCGGCTTCGATCACTACTGTCCTGAGAAAGAGTGAGTGGGCGTTAATTATTCACACACACGCCCACCGCCACGCCCCTCCAGCAGGTACATTGACACCTGTCGAATGCAGAACAATAGGATACAAACACGTCCCACGCGGGTCTTCAATGAGAGTTAAGGTCGTAAATGTTTTCATAGAATGGTGTGGGAAATTTTGTAGGATTAGTTAACAAAGGCTTATTATGCATTCTGTAAGGTTTGAATACATATGGAAGATTGACGTGATTTTTGTTCAAACTTATGTAGCCCAAAATCTTCAGCAAAACGCACTTTTTTGAAACACGGCCAGGAAAAAGGAGTTACACTAACGCTGGCATCTCAATCAGCAATCAGGGGTAACGGGATTTTTTTTTTTATGAACGTTGCTCTTTGAAGCTAACAAGGGGTTCGAGCGAACGGACCTTGTAATTCGCACCTCCGTCAAGTGGCATAGACGACACATGAACTGGCAATTCACTTTTCAAGCTTCCACGTCATCCCAACGTGAGGACTTTGAGGTTCGACAAATTTAAAATGCATCAGATCCTCTACAGAGAAAGGTCTTTAGCGGCACCCAACTTGGCAACGCCATTCACGAGTTCAAGACCAGGACCCTTCTGGCTACGGAGGTAATAGTGAGGAAGACATAGTTTGATCCGAGTGAGTGAGTGAATATTAACTTCGCACTCTTCAGCTACACGAGGGATTTTAGCGACGGACCTCGTAGTTTTGAACCATGGACAAGTGACGAATACGACACCTGAGCTGGCACCCTTTCTCCTAACTACCACACCACAACACGGGAGGACGTTTGAGCTCTCGACAGATTTAAAGTGCATCGCTCTCCTACACGGCGGGTCTTCAGTGGTGCTGGGCTCGAACTTATGACAAGCCATCCACGAGTCCAATACCTTGACCACTAGGCTACAGCGGCCGCAGTTTGATCTAAGGAGATTGACTAACTGATTTTTTTTATTAACGTCGCATCTTGGAGGACCTTAAAGATTTTGAGCACCCCTCCCCAAATTAATATTCTTGATCGAAATACATGTTCTAGTAGAGTTTATTAATTGGAGGCAATTTATTGATCTAGTCTAAGATGGCACATCTTTCAATTTTTCTACGAGGCCTTTCAGAGTCTGTAAAAAGAGGGAGGTGAACATTAAAGGCGAGACCCTACCGGACCCCTAGAAAAGCGCTGAGAACTCCCAAGGGAACCACAATTTAAAAAACTCTGATCTATAGTAGGTTTTTAAAATTCCCTTCATGTTTACATTCTAAAATTTCCTCAAAGATTGAAAATCCATAAGAATTCACAAATCCTCCTGAAAATTCTCTCTATACTAACCTTTTCACCCACATACCTCATAAACATTTCAAGAATAATGTAGGACAGTTATCCCCCTTCTTCCTCCCCAGAACTTTATACATTTTTGAAAACCTCTATTTTAAGCCAATATCGATCAAAATCTCCTCTTCTATTTTCTCTAGCAGCTCGTGAAGGATTATCAAAGAGCAGAAAGAGAGATTATAAATTCTTCAAACAAGAACAAGGAGCTTATGTGTACGCGCCGTGCGCAAAAGTAGTGGTCACAATAGTGGTTTCAAAGCAGAAGCAGAGAGTAATCCTTCATGAGAGGATTACGTTATTGGTTATGGAACAGAAAAGAGGATTATGTGCGTACAAAGAATCGATAGATACAATAAAATGCATATCCCCTGCATGGAAGTTTTCACTGCATACGATGCGATTACGCAAAGAAAGCACCTTGCTGTTTGTGAGGGAATTTCCGATTCTGCGTGCGAGTATTAAATATTTCAGTGGGATACTGTGTAACAGCGTGGGTGTATTGAGAGGATTGAGGTATTTGTAATGTGAGGGAGCACAAATCTCGTCACACCGTGGTGATGTTCTTGAAGAATGATGTGCGGAAAATTTTGATTTCTAACATTATGGAACTCTTCGAAACCCAAAATTTTCTTTGAACCTATTTTTGTTTATATTTCCCCCTTATTTTTCAGATTTTAGAAATGGGTGATCCGTAAGATTCCATTTTCACCCACTGTGTTTCGTTTCGAATCTTTTGAAGAACATAATGCCTTTCGCGTCTCGCATTCTGTGAAGACTCCACATAGACGCATTATTGGTACCAAACAAGTGTGTGTGAGAGAGGTTTACAGTTCTTTCATTTGAGATTATTTCTATAAACTTTTCCGATTGAGGTGGAGCAGGGTTGTGATTTCTTCTTGTTTTCCAAAGTATTTAGAAAAGCAAGAATAAATAAAAAGATAATGTAAATATAGTAAAAACAGTGATATAGCAAACTAATATATTAAAATTTTCATTTAGAAACTTAAACTATCAAAATAAAAGGTAAAAAACGAGTTTCGTGCATCCGTATTTCTGTTATACAGTCGACTCTCGATAATTCGAAGGTGGAGCGACCAATGAAAAACTTCGAATTATCAAGAGGGTAGAAAAAACTCCCAAAATACACAAAAATAATTTTTTTCTAACATATAAATTTAAAACTATTTGCAATTGTTATTTTATTACATATGTATAAAATTATTTTAAATTATTTTTAAAAAGCACATATGATGCAATATAAATATTATACAGAAGTTAAAAGTCCTGTATTAATAGAATACATTCAATGCATTCTTACACAACCCTACGCATCTCTTCACAATAGTGGACCATCCTTTCTGAACACATGTGTAGCAAGGTCACGTGTTAAACGAAAGATATGGATGGCTGACAACAGGTGCGGTTGGTCTATTGTCCACTTGAAGAAGGAAAGCAAAAAAAAGTGTACTTTTTTCACGAGAGAAACGGAAAACACAAAGGTGTAGCAGACAGATGGTCATTAAAGGGGCTACGTTACATGGGAGACACACAGAGACAATACAATACAAAACTTGTAAGCTCCAACCTGTTTGCTACAGGACTGTACATGATAGTGAGTGTACGAATTGTCGAGAGTTTTATAAGATAACTTCAAATTATTGCTTGTTGTAGTCAGGCCAGTCACAGATTTTACTTCGAAATATTGAATGTACCCAAACGTATTGTTTTAGTTCGAAATATCAAGAGTTTTTCAAGAGACTGTGCATATGCTACGAATTATCGAGAGGTTCGTATTATATCGAAAGTTTGAATTATCGAGAGTAGACTGTATTATTATTATCCTTAGAATAACCACAGCACCTATTTAAAGATGCTTAGTTTCGTTTTGAATTAATGTCTTCCCAAAAGCAATACAAAAGCTAAAGCTATCTGAGTTAGTACCCCAATCTATATCCATGGCTGTCCAATGCGAGGATTTAATAGGCGTAAAAAATGGAAAATTTAGCAATTATTAGCTCGCTACATGACGATCTGAAGTAATTGTCATGAGAAACCGCTAGTCATCAATTGCAAGTTCTTCATTCTACCAGCACTTAAAATTACATAAAAACAATGACGCTTTACATGATTAGCCAGAGTAGCCCAGAGGTTAAGGGCACAATTTTCTTGCAAAATGACGTGCAATCCTAATCGCGTACTTAAGTTCCCGAAGTAAAAGTGTTATATTGATGTCACACTGCAAAGCAACATGAGGGTTAATGGCGAATGAACTTTGAGTGAAGTGAAGAGGACAACACTTGAGCAGTGGCTTTCCTTCTCCAAACTATTACATCACGTCAATAGGACTCTGAACCTCGATAGATAATCAGTATCTCTACACGGCGGGTCTTGCGTGGCACCAGGACTCAAACCTGCGACACGCCAGCCACGAGTTCGTGACCATAACCACTAGGCTACCATGGTCACTTGAGTTCTTGATACAACGAAGATATATTGCATAACATAATTGCTATAAGTTTGTGACGGATCTATACGGTTCCTTCCACTAACTCCTGGGTGATTCCTTTAGGGCATGCATTCTTTCAACCAACTTTCACCAGAGACAAGTAAACGTGATTATGCAAATTAAGTTTAATATATATATTCTGTATTCGCGAGTGTTGGAGAGTTAGTAAAGTGAGAATTGAAGTTTACTGGAGTGAGGATAGCTCAGATGTGAAGTGAATTAATGAGAAGCGAGCACTCCAGCAATAGTACGTAAACAGTGTAGGACGTGTGAAGTTGTAATCTCTAAGAAGTGCTCAAGTCAACTATTAGCGTTCAAGGCTCGTCCAACGGATAAAGAATTGCAAGAGTTCAGGTACTGTGCTCATATTTTAAGTAGAAGTTAGAGAGTTAAATTGTTAGTGCACGTCCGAGGTAAAAACAAGCTTGTGTAAGTTATCGTAGGAATATATTTGAATGATCCCACGCTATTTTGTCTCACCTTAGTCTTCTGAGTGTTGATCAAATTTATCTTAATTGGATTATTATTGTGTCTGTGTTGAATATTGTGACAAATAAACAATTGTAGTGAATCGTGTTGTCTGATCAATTAGTTCCTTCCACACATCTAGCCGGGTTAGAGGGAAGAAGGAATATTAATTCCTTACAAGTTGCAACTCACTTTAAAATTCTCACCACCAAGGCATGAAAGTTAGATAATGTAATACTAGTTCAAGTGTACTAGTGTTTTGCCAGAGATTTGAAGAGATTCATCTACACTAATAAGAGTTTTCAGCGATCCAATGTGTAAAAGAAAGAAGCGTTATTTGTTTTATAAATCAAAAATTCTTTCTAGTAATGCTTTTCAGGCATAAAATATAGTAGTGTATAACCCCCCTCCTCACATATTAACAGCAGAAAGACTTTCACGCCCTCTAGCGGCTTGAACAATCTTCAGTGATGGCCAAGTTTCCGAGCTGTAAGGACGTACGAGCATGCGCTCCGATCCCTTTCAATTGTAAACTAAATATTTGTTCTCTAGTTATCTATATTAATGTTTGTTTTGTCTAGTAAATTTGTTCTAATTAACTAGTGGACTTAGTTAAGAACCCATTCCCCGAGTGTCCCTTTATTACATTGGATCACACCCCTTATAATTTGGCGCACACCGTAATAGTTTGACACCCAACGTTATAGTAGTAACATCCAGAACCAATTGGTTTTTTCATTGAAATATAAAAGTCATTCCTAGACATTCAAGACAGTGTCTGAACTATCCTTTGAACAGCTCACCCCTCCAGGCTACTACACTGACCACAGACATCAAAATCTAAATACTTAAAAACGCCCACATGATAAATCCAACACCCTAAATAAGCTATCATTAGGAGTTACCACGACATATACAAATCACCATCAATCATTTCACGGAACCACCGTGGCCCAGAACCCTTTCCTCCAGACGAATCTATCACACGGTGGTGTCCAAATACGTGTTCCTATCACCGCTAACTTTGATGGATGACCATTCTCCCGAATTACATACAGCATGCATATTACCTTCTTTTTTTCTCTGCGCTCCCATTACACAGATCAGCGTGTCATCGCTTGGGTGGACAGACGGACGATCGGACGCGTAGGCGTCGAATGGGAGTAATGGTTTGGTAAAGTAAAATTGAAAGAGTTATTGTCGAAGGTGGGTGAGTTATGGCACTTATTTAATGTAAGTGCTTTTTTTTAAATGATTTTGAACAGGTGATGTAGGATAATTTTGCTTGTTGATTGGAGTTTTTGTGTACCGATGGCTTCGTAGAATTGAAAGGTACACTGAACTATTCAATGGCCAAGTGGGCGATAATATAAAACGATTTTGTTAAGTGATCGGTGATAAGATGGGTGTATGTTTATAATTCAATCTGTTTTTATTGCTTTACAGGACATGTAAATTGTGATGTATATTGCAACCTTAATATATAGTTGGGATTTTTACTTTAGACATTAAAGACCCAGAGATGTCGCGTCGTTCAGTATCAGAGCTCCATCCAGGAGTAAATTTTGTAACATTGCTATTGAATTATTGTAAATGAAGACAAGAAAATGTTTTTATAAGTGGAATTTAAAAATGTTGCAAGTTTAATTTGTGAACAGTAGAAAAATTTCACAAGCTTTTTGCATTATAAAATTTTCTATTAATTCTCTCAAATCTGCAAATACCCTTTTTAAGAATTTTTTTAGGTGTATTTAAATATTATTCGTCGATATTGAAAGCATATAACTCATGAATAATTAATTATTAAAGCTGCTCTTTGAAATTACATGAGGTCTATTGGCAACTTGCCTCGAAATTCGGTAAGTTAGTAAATATTAAAGTCGCATTGTTCAGCTACACGAGGGCTTTTGGCGTCGAACCTCGAAATTTTGAATCATGGTCAAGTGACGAGGACATCTGAGCTATGGCACCCCCTCCAAACTACCACACCACACCAAAGGGAGGACGTTTGAGCTCTCGACAGATTTAACGTGCATCTCTCCCCTACACGGTGGGTCTTTAGCGGCACTAAGCACAAACTCGTGACATGCCTGCCACGAGTCCTTTACCTTGGCCACTAGGCTACCGCGGTCGAATCGAAATTCGAAACCAGGGTCAAACGGCAAGCACAACATAAAAATATTGTCATACCTTCACATATTTCCATATACATATTTACGTCAATAACCATGCTACGAATCCATATATAGTCATTTTCGGTACTTTATCTCCTTATACTATTCTTCCATTTTCTTCTCTTTTATGGACGCAGTAGCAAAGTGGTCATGATCACGAACTCGTGGCCGAGTCATGTGTTCGAATCCTGGTACCATTCGCCATCTAAAGCGGCTGATGCACGCTAAACCTATAGATGCTTGAAGTCCTTAAGTTGTTACGTTTAAGGGGATTCGGTACCTTTGAAATTTTTTTTATTTATGCATTTAAAAATTATATTTTGGCACTTCATATAATGTTTATATTCAATAAAAAATATGAGGGAAAAATAGGCATTTTTTTTCTAAAAGCAAGCATTATATTAACAAGTAATATAAACAAAATTAAGTCAATTCCTACTTATAGGTCAACAAAGAAACATTTTATTTTAGTTACTTTGTATTAAATAGTTACAATTGATATAAAATATGTATATGCATATAACAGAAGTACAGTATTAAGTGACGAAATAGAAAGATATTTTGATACCAATTTTCCATTTTCCATTCTATATAGGGTTTTGGACTATTTTTTTTCTTGTTTGTTACTATTTATTCATAAATTAAATTTAATTATTCGAATAAAACAGTATAGTAAAAAAGAAATAACATTCTCAGAAATTAGGCCATCCTAGGAGGGATTGGAACCCACGACCTTTGGATTAAAAGTCCAACGCGCTATCCATTGCGCTACAGGGACACAACGAACAATCTTCCTTTCTAAATATGCTGCTGAACTATTAGTTTTGTTCATTACTATTTATTCATTTTTAATTTAGTGCATGAATTAATATTTGAAAAAACTGTATTAACATTGAGTGTCATCCACTAAAAGTTTCAAAAAATGTATTTGAACTTGAATGAATGAATAGAAAGTATTTTATAACGATTGAAAATTTGAACGATATATATACAGGAAGAGAGTTAACTAATAGTAAGAATTGAAAAATCAGAAGATAATTACGATGTATTAAAACTTATAATGCACTTTTACTTACGATTTCCTTCTTAAAATAATTAACATTTATTTCTTCAAATGCTTTTCTTTTTCTCTCCCAAATACATATTTAACATTACTATTACAAACAAAAAAAAAACTTTTTCGTTTGCCATTTAATTTTACTTAGCAAATTAACGTTGGTATGAAATAGCACATACATATTATTTTGTACAAGAGCATTTTAACTACAGGAGAGGAATTAACGAAAGTCAAATACGAATGCATTAGAAAAATCATGCAACGAACTACCGTAAAATCCGGCGTACACCGTATAACGCGCACCCCCTTTTTTACGAAGAAGCCTGAAATTTACGTATGCAATGCTCGTATGTTTTGAAGTCATTTCTTCGAGGCTTTTGAAAAATAGGATAGTTCTAGAAATACAATCCTTCAGTTCATTGAAAAAAAAATGTCATTTCTTTTAAATTAACATTATTTAAATTAGTATTATGTAGAAGCCTAATTTTTTTTTCTATGCTCATCTTTTTTCATTTTTGAAGCTGCCTGTGGTGAATATACTGCTGCGTGTGTGTGGTGTTATAAAATAATAATAATAATCTTTTTGGAGTCCTAAAAATTGTCTTTTCCTGGATTTATTGGTAACAAACTTTCAACAATAAACTTAACAATCTTTAACAAATTAAACCATTACATTAATTAGCTGAAACTAAAGAGAATTCTAATATTCTAGATAAAAATCCTAGTAAACAACGGCAATCTAGTACGCCGAAGTCAAGAATTACGAGTCCGATTTAAAACGTAGGAGTAAACAACAGCATGTCTAGTTATGCTGAAGCCAAGTTCAAGATTCAACTGAGACAGTATCCGTTACATATGGTTTCTGTCGAGGTAGACCACCTGGGGTCAGAGCGGGGTATCAACCACACTCCACCCACTCAGACCACCCCGGTCCATAATTCACAACACTGCCAATTTTATCAAAAACAACTAAATGGCTCAGATGGTGTCAAAAACTGGAGGGGGAAAAAGACCTAATGAATTCAACAGTATTTCAATACATTCATCTCCATTTGTAAAAAAAAGGCGAATATAGCAGTGAATTTTTGACAAATAAGAACTACAATTTACCATTCTCTTGCAAATAATAAAGAGAAAAAAAACCCGTCTCAAGATCTCCAACCAGCACCGTTCGTTAGGGTGCTATCACCTCAGTGACACCAAAGACACCCTACTCCACTTCCTTCCCGTATACTTGCAAAGGCGACCTCGAGCACGAAGGAGAGTAGGCGCATCGGGTAAGAGCAACAGGTGGTACATACACCAGGTGAGGCCCCTTGACCTTGAGGTACTCCTCTTTTGAGAGAAGGGAGGTTCCCACTCGTTGTGTTCATCCGAGATTGTTGACAAAGATGACATCTTTGGTCTTATTTGGAATAGAGTTGTGCGGAAGTGTGAAAAAGGGACCGTCTCTAAAATATCGCCCCTTTTAAATTTTAAGTCCATGTGACCTGAGGAGCCTTACTTAAATGTTAGTACTCGGAAAATACTTTTAAAAAATTATACGCTGTATGTATTCAGGTTAATACATTTTAAGCAATTTAATAAGCTTTTATTAGAGGACACAAGTTATGTATATAAGTAACCAGATTCCCCTTCCCTCTCCGAAAAAGACTTAGAATAATGATACAGAGCCTTTTTATGTTTATAAATTAATTTTGCTTTTCCGAGATAAGCAGCCTCAAACAAATCTCGAAATTTTCTTCATCTATAATTTCTTCATTTTTAATCTACGTCTAGCTCCGTCTATGAAACTCTTAGCAAAGAAAAATAGCTTTTGCCACTGAATTTTTCTAAATTGAAAGCATTTAAGAATCACTTTCATAATTTCTGCATCAGTAAACGGTTTCATATGATTGCCAATGATATAACAAATTTCATAGGGTGCGTTTGTTATTACTGTGACATTACTTCTGACAAAACACTTTTTTGCTGTTGTAAAGATTTTTCGAGGAAACCTATTTATCATCTCTTGAAAGAGATCTTCGAGGAAAAGTGTCATTGAACGATTCCTGTTTATTGGTATTTTTGAAAAACACTTTCGTGACAAATCAAACAATTACTGAACCACGCTTGTGTTTCACTACAAATAGTCAACTTCCCAATTGTCTTGCAACAATCTATTTTCTTCGAATATTTTTCGCTTGCAAGATATGAAAGATAGTTAAAAATTAGTTCCACCCATAAAATGGTCGCTACTCTACTGTTTTCTATTATCACTAATCAGCAGGGAAAAAATATCAATTTGCACCCATACGACTTCGACAGCAAAAAGCAAAATTGATATACATATTTGATTTTTTAACAAAGAATTTCCCTCGAAATTTTCATAAATAAAGGAATTTCTCAGAGCAATGGGCCATGGCCGGGCCACTTAAAAAGGCCAGGTGGGCCGCAGGTTGAGTAACGCTGCATTAATCCATGAAAACCTTAATAAATACGGAAGCAAAGTTCAACTCACGATGCACAAGCACAGATACATCTACGTAATAGGAGGACATAACCCCAGCAGAGGAAATACCCATTTTCGTCCCAAAACCACAAACCGCTCAGGTTACCCTTCAAGCGACCAACAACACGCTAATCAACTCGAACGTTTTGAGGAAGGGAGCTTACAGAAACGGTAGTCTATTAATATATCAAGCGAAACCTTGACACTGATGTCTCGGGAACATGCTCATTCACTTCCCAGGACGTATTTTCCCAGAAAAGTCGCCCATAAATCGGGCCACGGGAAAGAGCAACGATCGCCCAATTCGCAAGAAGCCAGCATGCTACATCATTCGGGCTTACGATGTGAGACGGCTTAAGTGAAGAACGTACATTACGGACATTTGAATACAATGAGTTACAAAAAGGGCTTTTGGTTCGAAATAACCGCTTTCGAAAACACAATACCTGAGAGAGATGTTTTGTTAAAATATTAGATAATGGTGCGAGTAAAAAAATCGTCTTCTTAAGGCGTAGAGTCATAACGTTACACAGGTCTTTTCATGCGACACGTTATGGGTTATCAAAACAATTGGATGCGATTTTGTAACTAAATACATTGTGACGTCTGACAGTAAAGAAATGTGTGTCGTATATGGAATATGCCAGGACATGTCGACTTTCGATGGGTAACCAAGATAAGAAATCATTCAGGTCCTTTCATCAATTTATAATCAAATTATAAAAGAAAAACATGAACAATTATTGAGACTATCTTCCACGTGGCTTCTAGCCTTCGATTTTATCTTGCTTAATTTTAACATGCCTCTGAATACCCCTTTTGGATTTCGATTTTTCTATCATAAATTCATTGCTGAAATTGCTTTGTTTTTGGAACTGGCATTTTACCCCCTAAACATAATCCCATCATTCTACGCCAGTGTTCTTCAAACTTTCTGATAGAACCTTTAGAATTATAAATTGTTCTGCGGGAACCCCACTCTTTCTTTCTCTCTCTCTTTTAGTAGAATATATCGCAAAATAATATTTAAAATAGATCAACTATCATAGGCACTTTATGTAAAGACAAAGAAAAATGTTCTTTGTTATTAAATTTTTTTATATAATGCATATTTTAATTTATTCATTCCTAATATTAATATTGCTTCAGGTTTCACCTACATATACAGTAACTGGGATATGTGCTTGCATTTTTTTTACACAAACTATCAAAATCTAGGTCTATTAAAATTATCTACAGTCACATTTTATATCTTGCTACCACATAAACATTTTTCATTCAGATACAATGTTCTGAAGGGCATTCAAATGTTTATAGTCGTGGGAGAAATTCTGTGTATTTTACATGAATTTGCAACCTAAAATTTAAGGGCTTTTCTTGCTAAAATTAAGATTTTAGAGGTTATTTATTGCGTGTAAATTTTTAACCGAAAATCAGTGATCTTTTCATTCATATCTATATTTTAACACAGAATCTGTTGACAGTCCAATCACTCGTACTTGTTATATCGGTAATAAATCCTGATTTTCTTGAAATAATAAAATTGATTTTTAATCCAGCCCATAAAAAACATTCAAATTAGAAGGTTGGGCCATTTTGCGCACATATTTATAATTTCCTTTATTTTGACTCGTAGAACCTTTGAACATGGTTCGTGTTCAGGTGCCATGGAACACAGTTCAAAGACCACTGCTCAATGTGAAGGAATATTTGTATCAAGAAATTATACTAGCTAGAGCTCCAGAAATGCCAAGAGGCAGAATATGGCGAGTTGTATTACATTGGCGAGAATTATTTCACTATCTAAACAGAAGCCGATATCTAAACAAAAAGTCAACAAAATTAACGAGCTTGGGTCGGAAATCGAAAAAGGGTTTAATTATTCTGCATATTTTAAAAACATTTCACATACTTGAAGCTTAATCACACAAGAGAATCTATAACTTTTACGAGGTCATCGAAAATATTGCTCATATCCACTAGATTCATCGAAAATAGCGTTTGTGCATCTTCTGATCACGACGTTACTTTCAAATCAATCAATCAATCAAAAACACTCGATAATTTCCAATAACCCAATGGATTACTATAGTACCAATGGCGTAACGTACTAACCCCGCATCGCTGAGGTGGGGCAGCAGGCCCAAAGCCTGACAAACTCTAAGTACGTACCGTTTACTAGATCTGGCTTGGGGCCCAACACCTGACTTTTCAGGGGGCCACGAATATTCTCCGTTACGCCACTGTACGATGATAATCTAGTTAGAGTTAGTTGCTCTTTGTTAACAGATATAACCAAAGTGAATAATTCAATTTAGAGGATGTTTGGGACTATACAAACACCAATTAGTCGAGGCAGTACTAAAAATTCTCAATTCAGAAACAACAGTAAGTTTTATTTTACGAAAAAACCATTAAGCTAATACTTGTGTGGCGAATATTTACCACTAAGAAAAAAGTAGTAACTGACTGAAAATTCCACAAATATATTCAAATTGAAAACAATGGTGCCCATTGCGCATAAGATAAATACACTGAAATGTTTAACGGAAAGATGCTTAAGGCACAATATCGGTTAACACGAAATAATGCAACGGTCCCGACATACTATGAATTTTCATGCATATTTTTCCTTTAAAACGAAATGAAAAACCCTTCTGGGGATAAACAAAATTCACATGTTTCGTAGAAAGGAGGCTAACTTGACTATGAAATACCCTCGTAATAGCCTGTAAAACGAACCAATTTTGTTTATCTAAGCTATTTTCATCCTCATTCCCTACAAATGCCTCACAAAAACATCTAATCTCTCATCAGTTGGATTTGAAATTCGGTGACGAGTATTCGCAGTATGAGTAAAAATCAGTGAGTGTGGTTCACATAATTTTTTCTATTTTAGAAGATTTTTTTTGCGAGTACAATAGCAAAGGGCTCAGCGGGAAAGCCAACTGCTATTTCACTTAAAATGAAGATGGAGCATCTTAAGGCTGTTGATCAAAACAGAAGACGAAAACGGAAATCTGAAAAGATTTTGGTATTGCTAACTCTACTTTACCAATAATTATAAAAAGAGAGCAAATTGTGAAAATATTTGTTCTTGTTTTAATAAATGTATGCATATACACATATGTAAATAAATTGTACTCTAATAAACTTAATTTCATGGGGAAAAAATATATAAAATTTTGAACGCCTTTTTATAAGCCTCACTTGTGTGTAACGGAATCTTTGAACTCTATTTTTACCCACTATAAAAGGTTAAATTAATTCGAAATTTTGCACACTTGTCCAGGACCGATGACAACACAATAATTTAATAATTTTGTTCTATTGTCCTAATCAGGATTATCAGGATTAACGATTTCCCATTTTCAAATCCCATTCCGCAATTGGCGACTAATTGCAGATTTGGCGACTAAAAGATTATGTTACAACTTAGTTCGACAAACTATAAAAGGGCGTTTCTTAGTTTTTTTAATCTGTAATTTATTTTATTTTGCAATATCCTTTGGCATGAAATTCTTTAAACACGAAAAACTATTTCAATCCCCTCAGTTTTGTGTTAAACAATTTTCACTGTACGTACTTAGTCGATGGCGCTGTTGTGAGAAACAACAGAAAATAATTATTTTATACTAATTCAGAAATCAAAGTTAGAAGTTCAACTTTGAAACAAATAAAAAAATAGCTACGTTACACACACAGATAAACTAAACACAGATTGATTGATTGATTGTTTAATGACGTCACACTTCAAAGAACACGGGGGCTTTTACGCAAATACGGAACTCTAATAGATTATATTCATTATTTACTGAAATAATCTGAAGTTAAATGTCAACGAAAAAAAGAATATTGCAAACATAAATTTGATTCTTCATTTAGCATTTATATTTTCTTTCTTAAACATAGTTTCAGATGTGGAAGCCACTGTTGACGATTTTGCAAAATCCAAACAAATTAAAGACTTTATAGGTAACGATTAAATGCATTCAAACAAAGAGATGACTTTTCTTCTGGCTCAACGAAACCGTTCATTTACTCATTTCCTCATAAATTCGTTTCGCTTCAAGAAACATGTCATTACTGCTGATTAAGTAACAGAGCGCAAATAAATGTTCATTTCCTTAATTGATTTACAGTTTTATTTTTCTACCCTTGAACCTTTTTCCTTCATTCAAGCTTCCAATCAAAAACGGTTCGCGAAATTTGTGCGATGGTGCGAATTTATCTTCATTTATCTTCGCGAAAATTAAATCTTATAAATAAGATTTAATCAGGAATGTAATAAGTTTTAAAAACTCATCAAAGCAAAACAGAAAAAAATTAATCCTTTTAACCTCATTTTGAAAACAAAATGAGAAAAACAATTAAACTTGAAGAATTAAATTTTAACTACATACTTCTTTTGAACTGATTTAATGCCCGAAAATTTCCATGTACGTTTTCTTTCAAAATTTACAGTCTGTTAGAATAAATAAAATTTGGGTAATTGTTTCTTTGCAAGAGAGCATGATTATAAACTCGCGAGATTGGGTATTTCTGATAGCCTTATTTTCCAATGCGTTAAAAGTCGCTGCGGCAGTCGAATGTGGTCAAGGTCGCGAACAGCGGTGTACACAGACTACTTTCATGAAGCCTTATATTTCTTTAAAAGACGTAGAAGAAAGCACCAAGACGTAATTTTTAAGCTAAAAATTAAAAATTCCTTTATGGAAAGGATTCCTCCAAGCCTCATTCTTGAGAAAGGTACTATAGCGTTAACTCCTGGCAAACTTTTTTCTTTGTTTTCCTGCAGTGGGTTTGAGACATGGTACCATTATAGACATGCCGTGCTAAGGAGTTGATGCATAGTAAATTTGTCAAGACTTCAAATCATCAAGTGTGCGGGGTGTGGAAGTTAAGAGAGTGGGGTGTCAGCTCAGGCGTTGTTGTCACCAAAGATGTCTTAAGACTTCTTGAGGCCCAGGGCTCCCCACACAAATGTAAGCCCGACATATGACCCTTAAAAGAAGACAGTACATAGAAACGTTGTCAAATACATGTACAAACAATAACACGAAACAAATGAATGTGCATGACTTATAATCGCACATACTGACTCGACCGACTTCCGCCTTTTGACTGAATGAGTAATGATGGTGTAGGGTGGTAGGCCTAGATCATAGGTTCCCAAACTTTTTTGAACTGGTGCCCCCTTTTCTAGTGAATATTTCGATACCGCCCCTTCCCACTCTAGAGAAATAATAGTGTACATAATACATGGTGAAAACAAGAGTTAAATTTTAAAAAATATTCTTTTTCTTATAGAATATATTTTTTTAATTTAGTTTTTTAAGCTCCAATTTGTTTACTAGCGAATCTGAAATAGTTATTGCCACAAATATATTTAAATGTTTTTTTTTAAATATTTTAGTCATAGATAGGATATTGTTGGAATTGAAATACCGCTACTGAATTTCTTCTTTATTTAAAAGAGTGGAATATAAGTCTTAGCTTACCTGTTATAAAGACAGGCAGGGGTTTTGATGATACGAAGTTATTCATAATAAACTATTCCTTTCAAAATAAATATAAATTGACTGTTTCAGCCTTCAAAGAATCACACGTTAATTCCTCGTTAACAAATTTAATTAAGTTTCTTTGGTAATATACGTAATGAAATGCAGTGGGCGAAACATTTTCCCTACTGTTCACAGACAAAGACAACACGTGCATAATAGAAATTAAAATGCACTTTTTCATTCAATTTAATTTAAGTCTGAATAACGTAATCTTTAAGTTTTTATCCACTTCCCGAACTATATCGAAATATGTGAATTTTCGTACATGTGATAGAGAAATTATTTAAATACATACAATCAACATAAGGTAAACAGTATTAAAGTTTACTTTTGTTAGTACATAGTCAGCGTGTTTTTTTAGTCTTTTTTTAGATTAATTTGGTTTATCTGCCCAAGCCCCTCCATGCCATCTCAATGCCCCCTAATTTTCTCTGTGTCTTTTACTGCCCCCCCAAAGCCTCAAACGCCCACAAGGGGGCGTTAGCACCCACGTTGAGAACATATTGCCTACGTGTATACCAGGCGACGGTCATCACATGTAGCTAGTTTTTCGGAGAATACAACAGGAAATAACATTTGACCATTGACCATCAGTTGGCCCATGCCTTAAGACGTTCCTAGTTGTCACTTGACTTTTGTTCAAAATTGCGAGGTCAATAGCCCTAATGTAGGTTCCAATTATGATGTTAAAAAATCAATCAACCGATACTTAAAACGTAATTTTTTTGTAGAAACCGCATCCTAAAATTTATTGTAAATATTGGAGGTAACTTTAAATCAACTATATGACGGTCAAATGTTGGACATGACATCATATGCACATAAATAGCATCAATAACCTAAAAATAAACAGCAACATAAACGATATAAATCCTTTTAAAGGGATTAAAAAAATTAGTTTCCTTATAATTTTTTTAAAAACCACGATAGAACAATTTTAATACATTTAATGGTCAATCAACTCCAACACATTAAAATGTTTTCTTTCCTTGGTCATTTTCGGAAAATTATGTTTCTAATTAAATATGCAGTGCATACCACTATTTAAATTCATTTCCACATCACTCTCGATATCGGTAAGTTATTCCACAAGCTATTTGCATAACATAACCCATAATTCCACTTCAGGCATTATTAAAAGTGTTTACATCCTTCACCTCAAATTACAATCCCTTTTGTTTATAGATACCACATTAAGTAATGCGCGCGTACAAGATACATTACAACATGATCTTTGGCGACTATCCTTGGCGAGAGTTCAATCTAACACCTGTTCCATAAACAAACGAGGCCAACTCAAATTAGGCGAGGCACGTTCCCTATTTTTTTTTATTACTGCTTTTTTGACATTTTATCTTTGTAAATGATCGCCAAGAAGCCCATATCGTGATGGATGCGATGCGGGATTGGCACCATGCATGCGCAAGTGTTGGCCAAAAAAAAGAGGGGGAAAAATCGCCACGGTTGTAAGTGTGGCATCAGGCTACTGATGGTTATCAAGACATCTATCTCGTCGGAATACGTGATGCCTTTTCCTTTTTTTTTTTTATATATAAGTGAAGCTTATGTGTATGCACGGTGCGTGTGTGTGAATGGACTCGGTTATAAGGCGTGCTATTTAAGTGAAGCGGTGGTTATTAATCGTGTCGAAAATGACGCGAGTTGTGAAAGAACCGATCTCAGTGAAGGCTTTTGAAAAAAAATGAATCAATATCGTAGGTTTCTCCAGTGAATGAGTGAGTATGTTAACTTCGCACTGTGAAACAACACGAGGGTTATTAGCGACGGACTCTGAAACGTGGTCTAGTGACAAGGACGATACCTGAGCAGGCACTTCCTCTCTTCGAATTTCCATACCAAGTTAAGAGGAAGACTTTGAGCTACGACAGATTTAACATGAATCAGCCTCTCCACACGGCGGGTCTTTAGTTACACTGAGACTCGAACTTGAGAGACGCAGGCCACGACCATTAAGCTACCGCGGTCTCGTTCTTATACTCGTAAAGGGATATATTTTTTTTTTTTTTTTGTTCTAATGCATGATACAAGGATCACGTTAATCTAGTAGTAAAAGAGCGGTGAAATGGCGGAAGTGTCATGAATTAATAGCTGGATTCCATCTAAAACAGTCAAATAAAGTAAAGACTTTCATTTTGTCATGTGGTTAACATGTTTAATGTCATGGTATTAATGACATTATTTAATGTCATTAATATCATGTCATTAACATGGTTCTAAATATTTACGGACTATAAACACCGGACCTCGTAGCTTGACTTACGTTCAAGTGGCAAGGACCATACCCAAGTCGGTTACAGCCATGCCGGTCGAGGAATTTCAAATCCATCGACAAGCAAAATCCACTACTATTCCGCGAGGCATCGGTGGACGAGTGGTCGGATCTATTGGCACGAAAGTTATAGTTTGACAGGCAGCACTACACAGTGGCATAACGACCGGAAAGTTAGGTTGTTGACCCTCAAGGATTTTACAGAGGGTAGGTACTTGGTGGCAGTCAGACTTTGGGCCCCTAGAACCCTGCCCCCGCTCTATAATGTGGGGGTGTACGTTACGCTACTGGCACTACACACTCGTCCATATTAACTAGTAACCTCGTTCGCGTCAGGTATCTGGAAATCTTTGATCTCGACTTACGTAAAAGAAGAAAAGAGTAAAGCTTATGGTGGAAAAAGAAAGGTAAAACATGTGGAAAGATCGCTAGGTCATCCCGAGAGCGCATCATCCGGATTTACCAAATGAGTATAAACCACATAACAAAGAGAAAATACTTAAGTTGCGTAACAATACCCATTCCTACGATCCCCCCACGAGCAAATAACTGACGAATACCGAAATTCCTTTAAATTACGACACCTCTGTAGTTGATACCGAACTATTCACTTCTAATGTGAAATCGACGAGAAAATAATCATATATGAACTATAATTAAAGGACAAATTAGCGATTACCAAGTTGAATTTTTTAAAAGAAAATGCTTAGGTTCTTAGACTTGCATTCTATTCAACTCGACACGTATTTCCGAGAGATCCACTAACGAAACGGAACACCAGACTTTGGTGGGCAACCTTGAATCGAAACTGCTGTACACAACATCAGCATCCGTTTTAAAAAATTATCCAAGCGTATCAAATCGTGAACTCTATTCCAAAAACAGCATTCTCTTAAGTTGCTGTACACACAGGTTCGTCGTCACACTCCGGCAAAATATTCCCCACTACCTCGCGAAAAGTGAAAAAACAAACGAGGATGCAAATGAGAAACCATAAATAATTCCAGAGAAAGAAGTAGAGAGTAAGTGATTCATCTCCTCTTGTGTGTGGTTGCGCCTTTCGCAACAAACACCTCCTTTTTCCTGTGCCAAAAAAATCAGAAATTCCTTCGAAGAATTGCCATGTTCGATAAAAACAATTCGAAAAAAAAATCGTCTGTTATGAAACGGGTTGGAAGACCCCACGAGAAAACGTTTCATTTGTCTCGGGAGGAGCGTGTGAATGAGTGAACTTTGTTCAATGCCTTTTTCTAACGTAAGATATGAAACACGTATTTTAGGAAAACAATCATTTTATAATGAGGTACAAAAATTTCGCAGAAAACGGCAAGGGAATTTTGATATATACACAAAACACTTTAATAAAAAGGAACACAAGAGTCGAGTTATTTTTAAAATCAGAAATTGTTCGTAAGCCACAATACATTTTGTTCTTTACAACGTAGATAGTTTTTTTGAAGATACGTTGATCTATTTTCGAAAAATTGATTTTTAAAGAAAGATATAAATATTGTGATTCTTTTTTTACCACTGAATATCCTTCAAAAATTACACAATAAAATATTTCCAAGTGTGAAGTGTTTTCGTTTATGTTTAATTAACGTCACACTAGAACTATGCAGAAGGTTAATGTTAACGGTTCGAGTCACGTAATTTTCGCCATTTAAACTAATATTGTTCGAAATTACGAGGAGGAATTGAATAAGCGTCACTTCACAGCAAGGATTGTTGACCTTTTCTAAATCCCCCCCCCCTTTCCCTAGTGAATCTTAAAATATGATCTCGTACCCCTTTAAAATAAGTTTTTTTGTTAAAATATTATTGTATACATATCAAGAACGCGTCTTTCTTTAAAAAATTTAAAGTTATCTTTTTATATTCTTTCGTCTCATCTCCCCACGGTAAGAGCCCTTACTATAAAGCAACAGAAATACTGGTGTTGGCAATGAATTTCATAATTTTGAGCCAAGGCCAACATCTGAGTTGGTACCTCCTTTACGAAACTTTCACATTAGGCCCCATTAGGCTCATTTTCAATTAATTTGCAAAAAACTTGAACTTGGGAGGGATCGGGACTCAAGCCCATGACATGTGACACGAACATTCCCCGTCATGAATTCAACTACTGGGTGATCAAGGAACAACACGCTCCCCCCCCCCCACAAGTGATAAGAATTCTACTAGTCCCTAGAGCAGCCAATCCTGAGCCAAATCACTTACGTACAGTAGCCAATGAGAAACCTTCCTCTCATAGCAAAAACTGAACTTCACCACGGCGAAGTTTTTCGCTTGCAACATAGTTTCTCCCCTTCGACACAATCCATGACTTTCCCTTCGACCAATCACAAGGCTCCCATTCGTCTTTAGGATAATTTCAACAAAAGGCAACATCGCAGACTTCCCTGATACAGACTGGAGTATCACACAGCCATCTAAGTGCCTAAACGTCAACGTCAAGAAACGACTATGACTAAAAGAATTAGCCTCTTTGTCTTTAAACTTCCATACCAAGACATTCGAAGATTCTGAAAATTCTTTTAATTGATTGGTGCGTCAGTTCCTGTTATTCCTATGACGACCTTATCGAGTACCGAACTCATGGCCACCATGACAAGAAATTAAAGACTATCGCATCAAATAACATCCGTCAATTCAAGTAGAAGTAGAAGTGTTAGGCTAAGAGGGAAAAAAGGACGATGAAGTATTCTATTTATTCTCACAAAATAAAACCATTCACTGTATGTTAAGCTGAAAGTCAAAGAAGGCACGGTTTTTTTTTATTTGAATACATACAATTAGAATTTGTATAAACAGTTCCACTGAGATACAGGTTTTTAAATAACATCAGAATCTTCCAATTTATTTAAAAATCAACCCGTCTTATTCTAAAGATACCCAGCACGACTCTAATCTAACAATGTCTCTAAGGTTTTACCGTACCCTTTAACAACCCACGATCAATAAACAGAAATTCAGCCTAAAAGGGAACATAATTCCTTCTTTATCAAAATGCAATTAAGAATGCGCAAAAGAAAAAAGGACGCTTCTCCACGAAACAGCACACATATCCTCTTCTCTTTCTCGTCTTTTTAATATTTTTTTTTTTTACAAAAACTCTAAGAAAAGGACAAGCAACTGCTGAGATCCATCAGGGAATCGAACACTAAATGGCTAGAAATTTTAAATCCCGATTCGTGAAGCACAAAAGAAATTTCACAAGGGAGAGAGAGAGAGAGAAGAAAGAAAACTATTCTCTCTAAAACTCCTCCATGAAAAAAAATAAGAAGCGGGGTTGCCATGGTTACGAGTCCCAAGAGATTTTTCATGTTGCCAGACTACAAACGAGGAATATAAACATAAAATCCAAAAAGTTCTGTTCTATTTTTTTTCTATATTCGATAGCTCGCAGAAGTATCATTCGTATTCGAAACGAACAAAAGCAATTGGATGCCATGTCCCTAAACGAAAATGATATATTTTTGGATCTGAGGAGGCATTTTTTTTATGTTTAAGATGGAGATATCGAAAGAGATATTATCTTTTCCATTCAATGTGCTCAATATAAGTGTTTCGTACAGCGTTTTGAACAGGAGAGCTTTTTTATTTGAAAGCAACCTCCGATATTAGGGTTTTGTTTAGACATTTCTGCTACGATAAAATAATATTTGTCGTGATTTTTATAGAATATAGCGCTCTTCATTTTTTTTTCTAGAGACTTTCAGGTTTTATTTACCAGTACTTTCGTATTTAAGCAGAGGTAGTAAAAGGTATTTAAGTAGAGATAAGTAACAATAAGCGATTCGCCAAACATTGTACTCAATATTACAAGAATTCATTCATGTTTAATCGGATTTTAACCCACGAACCTTAAATAGAGCATTTCAGGAGTTCATTACCAGACTACAGAAGACCTAATTTTTAAAATTATTTATAATATAGCAAAGCATTGTGTGTGTGGCAACGCTTACGTCATTAAATACTTTATTTTTAATTTATTGGATACCTTCATTTATATAAATCAAGTAAAGAGCAATATATAAATAAAATAAATTATACTTTCATTTATATCTCATTTATCGGGATAATACGAAAAGCACGCGAAAAAATGGAATACATAACTGTCCATTAATAAGTTATCAAGCTATTTTTGCTAATTCTTCGCTTCTATATTTATAATTTCGCCCAAATAAATGTTTTAACACGATCATTGAATTATCGACCCAGTTGTGTTTACTTAACTGAATATAATTGATAACAACCTTATAAGAGTACACTGTTGTATAAACTGGAAAAAAAATTGATTTGCAATTTTTACAATTGTGGTTTCTGATACTGATTAGCATAGGTAAAAAAGATAAAATGAAGTTTTGTTTGAACGAACAAGTGCACAATTCTATAATTACTCCTAATACTAAGAACTTAAGTTAAATTTATAAATTGTTTCACCTCAATAGAGTTAAAAAATAAGTTTATTTGTTTATAATATATAACCAAAGGTAGAATTAATTCTTCAATCATCAGGAGTTCAAGTGCAAATATTTCGAATTTAATCCACAAAATCACCTTTGAAATAAGTTTTAATCATCCATAAAAAGAAACACGGTTAGACAGTATTATAAAATACTGTTTGTTATTTAAAATAGTCTATTTTTAAGCGAATCGTGTTGTAAGTACAAAACAACGTAGGAAATAAATTAAATTTTTTTAAAGACAATCTTAATGACACACAAACTAAGTAGACAAACGATTACCACGATAGTAAACTTTAAAATATAAAGGGCATACTTTTGAAATCATACCTTTTCGAATTAATCGAGTTTTTTTCAATTAACTGAAAAATATTCAACTGGCTAATAGTACTGAAATTTCCAGCAAAATTCAAGTAATAAGGAGGACTATCTGTGCATAAACGTATTATGTGATTTTGGAAGTCTAGTTAAATAGAATCAGAAAAAACTATTATATTATACACGAATACATTAAGTAGAATCAATAATCAAATTCAATACATTTAACGCAAAAACGCTTAAGACGAAATGGTTAACACGAAATAATACAACAGTCCCGAGAAAATACTATGTATTTTCACGTAGTTTTTTCTCTTAACACTAAACGAAAATCATTTAACAGGAAAAGATTTCTTTTCTGGGAATGAACAAAATACGGAAAACACCAGGTTCATAATTGGAAGAATTTCATTGCAGTAGATGGATGATAATGCGTGTACAGCCTCAATTATGGCAGACAAAGATATTTTGGAAATGGTTCAAAAACCAAAAAATATCATTGATGCTGATTTTAAAGACGAAAATGAAAGGAATAATGCAGCTTCTGTTCCCACGTTATCCGAAAGGAGGAACATCATGAAATGTATGCGCAGTTATTAAGACGCAGATTGCAATGGTGAAATGAATAACAAAATGGACGACATGGAACAATTTGTTGACAATTTAATGTTAAAAAAGGCAGTGTAAAGAAAAATCTGATTATTTTCCTAAAACTCAATAAATGTTTTGTTTTCCAGAAAACTCGAAAATTTTGTATTTAAATTTCATTAAGCTCTAGTGAATGTTTTTGTTTCATAGATTTTTATTAAATACATATCTAAGTAAATAAAATGTGTGTGTACTCTAATAAACTTAATTTCGTTAAATATACTTTAGAACGAAAAAGTATTTCAGTATCCTTAGTTTCGTGTAAAGCGATTTTCACTGTAATAGCGATATTACTACAGTAAGATTGACTCTCTTGAATATGCTTCTCTTTTTTAAAAAAAATTACTATTTCCTGACTAATTACTGGAAAATATTACATGCAATTTTGGAAAATTGGGTAAATCGTTTAGTTTAGATACATAATCGCCCCTTTCACCGTTTAGCTCATCACTTCAGAGTAGGAATTATTTTTTTACAGATAAAGGGGGAAAGTCTTGCATCTTACAAAAGACCATGTTCTACTGCAGCATTTCTAACTCGGCTGTAAAAGAACGCAATATTTTCAAATAACAAACGAACTTCAATAAGGAAAAACTCGTAAAATTCATCGCAATAGATTTTTGTATCATAAAAATAACCAGCAAAGAAAATAGATCCTAAACCGTATATTGAAAAAAAGACGGTATCAGTGAAAACCGAAATCCCATTTTATACTCAAACTGAAGGTGTTTAATATTCACAAAAAGAGATATTCGGTAAAAAAGAAACGTCAGCAATTTCACCACATTTCTTTTCTATCGATCTCACTTCTGGATCAATAGAATTTCCCACATTTCTCTCTTTTTTTTCTTCCAGATCATGATCTCGGAAACAAAAGAAAATAATCAAGCCTCAAGAGAGGTAGAAATAAATCGAGTTGAAAATGTCACCAAGGAGAAACAAGCTCAAAAACAGCGAAATCCATTCAATATTTTCTTTTGCTGTAGGTATACAACAAAAAGAGAGAGAGCCAATTTTTCCTTCATTTCGCGTGGGATTAAATGTAAATACACATCCTGGAATCTTTGCAGAAAAGAAAACATGCTTTTCCCGTTCGGCAAACAATACATACATTTTCCCCGAAGAAAGTGCACGCTCGACGCACAAACATAATCTTCGCCCCGTGAATAAAAATTCTTTGAAGATAGAGTTTTTAAATTAATATTTTCCTAGTAAAACAATATCTGGTATTTTTTTTTCCAAAAAGAAAATAAAAGACTTAAATAAAGAAAATCCTATATTAATCTATTTTTAGCCGATTGGCTGGAAATGAGTGAGTGGGTGGGTGTTTATTAAAGCCGCGCTATAAAGAAACACGAGAGTTATTGGCGACGCACCTAGTAATTTTGAACCACGGGTAAAAGAAGAGAAAGATACCTGAGCTGACAACCCCTCCCCAAACTTCCATACGATGTTAACAGGAGGACTTTGAGAATCGACAAATTTGACTTGCATCAGCCCTTCTACGAGGCGAGGTAGCTGCGGTAGCCTAGTGGTCAAGGTAACGGACTCGTGGCCGACGTGTCATGAGTTCGAGCTCAGTACCGCTGAAGACCCACCGTGTAGGGGAGCGATGCACGACAAATCTGCGAGATCTCAAACGTCCTCCCGTTGGTGTGGTGTGGTAATTCGGAGAGGGAAGGCTAGCTCAGGTGCCGTCTTCGTCACTTGACTATGGTTCAAAATTACGAGGTCCGTCGCCGAAAGCCCTCATGTAGCTGAATAGTGCGACGTTAATAGTCACTAACTCACTCTACAAGGCGAGTCTTCAGTAGCGCTAGGTTTCGAACTTGCGACTCGACAACTTTGGTCAAGAGTTCGCGACCATGACCATTTGGCTATCGCAGGACCGATCTCCAGAATTCAATGCTGAAAAATGACCTGACTTTTGTGTCCTCGTCGCAAGGACACGAGCTGTACCAGAATTTTATCTTAAAAGAAACAAACTTTGAAAGAGATTGAATGTATTACGCAGTTTTTTCTATTGCTAAGATTTAAAAATATTTTTGCCTTTGTTTGGTTTAAAAAAATAACAGGATAATTTGTATTTCCATATCGTCATGTAGAACATAGTTTTTACTTTTAATGCTGTTTAGCAAAAATGTTCAGTAACAATCGTTAAAAAATTTGCTTTTCATATTTAATTTTTGATGAAAAAAATTTATCCCTTAAAGAGAATTAGGGATAAATTTCCACCTCATAATGTCTATTTTTCCCTATCCCCCCCCTCCTTTTGTGGCTGAATTCAGGAGTTGAAAAGAAACACAGAGTTCTCACTAGAACTGCGTATCAATCATATGAACATCTGCTAAAACTATTTTTGGGGAGGTACAATAAAATATTTTAAAAATTTAAACTTCGAGGAGAGTATAAAAAGAGTTTAGTTTGGCATTCGAGGTCCTTCTCATGGTGTGTTCATGTTGAAAAAAATTATATTTTTAAAACAAATTGTCATCAATACATAAACATTCTTAAAATTTATCGTATTTCAAACAACCCCAATCGCAGGGGGAAATGGGAAGAAAAATGTCTCTGAAAAACACTTTGAAAAAATTATTTTGCAAAAAAAAAGTTCTTAAAGTTCAAAGCTATTTTTCCCCCAGAACAAAATGACTAAAACTTTTCAAAATCTTTTAAGCTAATTTTGTTTTCTTTCAAAAGTAAGCAATTCATCATTATGAAATTGATTTTAAACCCTTGACAAAAATTAGATAGCGTGAATTTTTTCCCCATTAAAAAGAAAATGACTATTCAGCAATTCAAAAAACTAAAGATGCATGTAACAAACTCCTGTTACGCTCCAGATAATACGTAATAAAGCATCCGATAACGCAATTACAATAAAAAAAAAAAGGACTTCACGCCGATTTTTTTCCCTCTATTCGTTAATGAAACACTTTCACGAGAAGGCTTTTAATCCCTGAAAGGGAAAGTGGTAAAATAAAAAAAAAGGAATCTTCTGATTTTTCTTCCGCATCAATAATAAATCGAACACATCAAAACGCGACCAGACAAAAGAACTTTGGAATCTGCTACGAAGTAATAAGTGATGGACTACTTAAGCTCGCAATTTGTTTAAAAAAATAATGAGATAGCCTAAAGAAAAAAAAAGAAAGAAGAGGCGATTTAGTTTCAAAGAGAAAAGAAAAGGATAATCCGAGCGTGCAAGGCGAGAATATTTAATTACTAATTATAGTCACAAAAGATGGATGGCGGGAGAAAAAAGATGCGGTTCTTTTTCTTTGTATTTATTAGTAGGGGGAAGGAGAATATTGGAAAATAAGATTGAATTTGTTGAGAAGTTATGAAAAAAAAACGATTACTTCATGTTTACCAATAAAGAGAAAATTGCAATAGTTTCACCATCCTAGCACCAAAAGGTTAAATTGTTTGGAAATGTTTTACAAAAAATTTAGTCTTATCAATAAAAAAAGGAAAGAAAAAGAACACTTTGCGATTTTAAAATTGACAAGGTAAAAGTAAGTCGTAAATATATGAAGAAATTTAGTCGTTAAAACTTAACTATCGCAAATTATTAATTTTTGTTTTTGTTTTACCATCAAAAATGAAAATTATTTCTATAAAATATTTATGTATATCATAAGATTTAGGATTCTACACAAAAAATGCTTGTAAATAAATAATTCATACTTTTAGTTTTGATAAGAGTAAAAAGGAGGAGAAATATGTTTGAAAATGAAACAAAAAAATTGAGTCGCATTTCTCTTCAGCAGCACAAATTGGAAAAAAAAGAAGAAGAAAGAAATTGCAAGGATTAAGTTAATTTTCATTATTAAAATCCAGTTATGTGAGTTTCCAATCTCCTTTCAAACTCTTAACTTTTTCAATTCCTACAATTAGTTCACACTCTCCCCTATATATATATATATATCTTTTTCAAATTTTCAATCATTAATAAAATACTTTCTATTCATCCATTCAAGTTCCTATACATTTTTAAAACTTGCAGTGGATGACACTTGATGTTAATATAGTTTTTTCAAATATTACTTCATTCATTAAATTAAAAAATGAATAAATAGTAACAAACAAAATAATAGTCCAATAGCATATATAAAAAGGAAAATCGGTCGTAGTGCAATGGATAGCGTTTTAGACTTCTAATCCAAAGGTCGTGGGTTCGAGTCCCACCTGAAATAGTTTAATTTCTGAGAATGTGATTTCTTTTTTACTATACTATTTTATTAGAATAATTATACTTAATGAATGAATAAATAGTAACAAACAAACAAAATAGTCCAACACCATATATATAGAAAGGAAAATGCAAAATAGCTTTCTATTTTGTCACTTAATATTGTGATTCTGTCATATGTATATACATATTTATATTAATTGCAACTAGTTAATAAAAAGTAAATAAAATGTTTCTTTGTTAACCGAAGAAGGAATTGACTTAATTTTTTTTTTCATATTACTTGTTATTTTTCAACTTCGCTTTTCCTAAAATTTAACTTTGCTTCAAGACACAATTCTTCGATATCCGTAATTAAAAGTCTCCCCGCAAAATTTAAAACCTTTTCCAGCCGTAGAAAGAATAGGGCGAATTAAATGAACAAAAACTTCTCATCTTAGTTATTCCAAAAAAAATCCAGACAATGATGAAATAAATGTTCTCTGCCCGGGACACTATTCGATATTTCTTATGCTACACAATTAGAAAGGGGTTTATGAGAAACATATAATGAAAAAGCACTAAACACCCCCGAACTGTATTAAAAGACGATATGGTTTTGACCTTGAAAGTCAATTTCTATTCTGTGGTGCACAAAAGCGGCGGAAAGTGTCATAAAACATGGACATAACTCTTCCGCAGGGCCATCTTAATGCTATCCTTTTCACAAACCTCCCATCGTAAAAAGCGGTTGACCCGTGGCATTTTATCTCGCTTTGATGATCCAAGGAACTAGGCGGGGCGCTCGCTTATTACGTGCATGTTTTTCTTTCATAATGGTATACATTAAATGGAGAGAAAACGCAATTTAACTTCATGTATTTGTTCGGGATCTTTCAGCAGCTAGGATTACATTCAGTTCTAACAATGAAGTTGTGTACCCATAGTGCATACCTTAATTTCAATCTGCGTTGAAAACATTTGCGTTTTTTTTAATTGGAAATAAAACAGCTTTTGGGATTATATTGGAAAATATATAGAAAAATGCCAACGACTCTTCTAGAATCAGGCATAAAAGCATTAAATCGAAATAAAAATTCTGTGAATTGTAGGGGGGGAATACAATTTTTCCCCCTCTTTACCATTTTCAAAACTATTTTTAAGCCTACATTTTTGCAAGCCAGATTTTGTTATTAAAAAAAGAGAGAGAGAGAGAGAGAATTCGCGAGAAAATAAACGAATCAAAGACTATGTCAAACAATATAATTATCAGGTTTTTTTTTTTTTTTTTTAAAGAATTGTTGCTTTGATTTGATTTAACTAACACAACATAAAAATTATGAAATGAGTTTTGAACTTTATTCGAAATGGGGACAAACTTAGTAATCTAGAATAATAGTCACAGATGGTGATATTCGAAGGAATGCCTTACGCTTAAAGCATTGACATAACCTTTTTCGTTAAATTTGTGGAAGAACTGAATTAACATCATTCTAAAACCACAAAAAAGGATGGTTATCATACTCTCATTATACCCAGTAAGTGACTGCTCACTAACTTCGCACTATAAGGCAACACGAAGGATATTGGCAACGGACCTCTTAATTTTGAACTACGGTCAAGTGACGAGGACGACAATAGAATCGGCACCCCCTCTCCGAGCTCCCACACAAAGAAAATGTGTTGTGGGCGCGGTAGCCTAGTTGTCAAGGTAACGGACTCGTGGCTGGCGTGCCATGAGTTCGAGCCGAGTACCAGTGAAGACCCTCCGTGTAGAAAAGTGATGCACGTTAAATCTGTAGAGAGATCAAATGTCCTCCCATTGGTGTCGTGTGGTAGTTAGGAGAGAGGGGTGCCAGCTCAGGTGTCGTCACTTGACCATGTTTCAAAATTACGAGGTCCGACGTCAAAAGCCCTTGTGTAGCTGCACAGTGCGATGTTAATATTCCCTCACTCACTCACCTAAGCAAACGTGAAGGCTTTGCGCCTCGACAAATCTTACATGCATCGTCTCCTCTACACAGCGGGTCTTTACTGGAACCAGGATTTCAACCCATGACCCGTCATGAGCTCGTGACCCAAACCATTCGGTTACCACGGCCCAAATCCAGATTCGAAACCATGACAGATTAAGATGGCCATACACAATTCGCAACCTTAGCCAATAAATTATCAAGAGTCTGAAATTTTGTTGCATTCAAGTAGAGAGATGAGAGAGATCTAATGTTAAACACTAGGACAGAGAATTCGGGGAATTTTTTTCTCCTCAATGTAAAACGTTTCAATATTTGTATGAAATTCTCACCTTACAACGGGCTGTATAGATAATGTTATATATGCAAATGAGTCGGTCAGTGGAATGCAATTTCATTCAACCAAGGAAATTGTTGAAATGAATGTTTTCAAACCAAACGAACTTAGATAAGTATATCGGGGCATTTTGCTCTTTTGAAAAATGTTCGGTCCAGATCTATGACAACTTTGAGGGAACACAGTACGATTCAATTGACAAAAATCGGTCGAAAAATCAAATCTAATTTTTTCAGCCTAAATTATTTTTTATATACTTTTCTAAAAATTCACAAAATTTGAAAGCTCTAAGTTTAAAAAACGCAGAGTTGTGATAACTTTTACGTTCGTTTTTATTCACATCCCAATGGCAAATCAAAACTTTAAACTGACTTGTCTCGGAAAGATAAAATAACTAGTTTGTCTTCATTTTAAATGCCAAGCCTTTTTTCTATTATGCCTTACCACATGGAACTTTTTCCACTTGTTGTTAATAGTACATGGAATAAAAGCTGGTATGCATTTTTCAATCAAAGCAATACTTATTTTTTAAAAAAATAATTTAATTTAGAATTTACACATTTTTTAAGGAATTTTCAATAAACATTCATAAAAAAAAGTATTGTACGAATACCAATCATATCACCGCAAAACCCATACCAACCTTTGTTATACATAGTGTGACGTATTTATAAGTCAGATTTCAAATATGTACGTTACTTTTTATAGGAGGAGTAGCATTTTAAAATCACTTCATAAGTTTCAAGTTTTTCCATTAAAAAATTAAATGGTTGGCAAAATCTGTTTTACATCATACATACACATGAGGAAACCAAAAAAATAATGAAAATCATTACATTAAAAAAAATTTGTGTAAATCGTACTATGTAACCTTAAAATTCTTTTTTCTTAGAGCTATTCATGTTTTCAATCAGTGCCTTGACCTTAGACATCATTTACGGACAATTTATAATTTTGTTTTCACACTTCACTGTTCTTGATGAAACAAAATGTATAACGTCAACTACTTCGAAACAGAAAAAAAAAATGTCCTTCCCAAAACAGATTATCGCAAATCGTTCGATACTCTTTCAAGCAGAAACTTATTTTTAAAAAAAATAACAAGTTCAATGGGATGTAATAAACAAATACAGAAACACATAGCTAAAAGAACCGTAAAAGAGGATTATACTAATAAGTGAAACACTTTTACCAGCTTGACAGTAAGTCGTAATAAAACAGCTCACCGCATGAACAAAATAAACTCTGAACCTTTTCCAATCTATCTCTTTCTTTTTCTCCTTAATTAACTAGAAACTAGAAAATAAAAATAACAAAGCGAAGGCTTGAAAATCCTTAAGCTACATCTTTACTTCTATTAACTCCGAAGTATCAATCTTAACAAAAAGAAAAACCTTCCAAGAAGGAGTCTACTCAGACGAGAGAGCTCTGTCCAACAAAAAAAGAAGACCACAATAGAGGGAATGGACTAAGAGAGCGGACACAAAGCCACTGAGTAAATATATTAAGGGGCATTAACTCTGTTAGGCCGAGTCAATCCCCTGTAATCCCCCAAAGAAAAAAAAATCGAATGGTTAAGGAGATTCATAAGGAGAGAGGGAAAAAACGTTATACACTTCAGCAAGAAGGTATCTTCAATGGGATTAATAATTGGAAACCTGAAACTCATTATTCAATTACGTTTTCTGTTAGAAAGAAAATGATAAGAGGAAAACATTTTAATTGGTTTAGGAGTAGGAGTCGTCTTTTGTGGTAAATAAGGGATTATTATTACACAAAAACAGCTTGTTCGCGAAAAGGGATTTTATAAAATCGACATAAGGTTGTATTTTTATGTTTTTAGCAGTGTTGGAAAATCTTCCAGGTGTCTTTTTACCATTTCCATTAAATATTTTGAATTTTTATTCCGAAAAATATGTGCTACGGTAGAAAATAAGCTTGTAATCGATGTTTTTTTTTAAAAAAAGAACAATTACAAAGAAACGTTGTTATAAGTATTCTTGTAATAACAGGGTTTGAAAATGACTATAAAAAAGTAACTGAAAGGCTTAGATATTGAGAATAAAAATTTTAATAATTCAAAAAAAAAATGCACTATCCAAAAAAAAAAAAAAAAAAAAAAGGCCAGGAACATTAAATGTTTTTGACATAACTAAAAAAAATATATATTTCATGTAAAGCAAGCAATAAGTGAGTGTTTCATTAACGTCGAATTCTCTAAAGCAACATGATGGCTATTGGAGACGGATCTCATAATTTTAAACTATGGTCAAGCAACGAGGACGACACCTAAGCTGGCACCTACGTCTGAATTTCCACAGCACGCCACCAGGAGAACTTTGAGCCACGGCAGATTTAAATGTGCATCAGACCCTCCACACGGTGGGTCTTCAATGGTACCAGGTCTCGAACTCATGACACAACCGGCCAGGAGCTTATGCCACAGGGCTACCGCACCCTAGCCTCACATCTCTAAACCTGACGTTTTTTCACTAACGTGTTATTTTTACAACAATTAATCGTACAACACTAAACACACTTTTACAATAGGATTCAGTGGCGCACACAAGGGGGATGATGTTTTTTTCGATTGATGATAAAAAAAAATCCTATATATATATAACATAAAATTTAATTAAGTACTCATAATTAACAATTAATTTTATTAATTAATGCCAATTATCAATTCAATAGTTCCCTTTTTACTGTTTTTTTTGTTGACAAAATCAGAAGAATCAATTGGTGTTGTCTTGAGGTATGATACGAGTTGGGGACTTTCGAACATGGACCCCCTTGTTCCCCCTTGAAAATTTTTTGTGTGCGCTACTGATAGGATTATTACGTATACAATGAAACTTGATGTGACTTACAAAAGATTGTGAAAGATACAATACTTAAGTATAAATAATAAAGTTATGTATGACTGTAATAGTTTAACAATGCAGTTATTATATAACGCTTCTTTAGAAGTATTCTATTGTGTGATGCACTTGAACATACAAGTAGATATTCTTGTTTTCTATACGTCTCCAGAACCTATCCAATGCTATTCGATCAAAACTAAATTCACCTACTACAGATAACTAGCCAAGTAAAAACGGCATCTGCAACAGACGACACTACATACACGGGGGTTGACGGTCCCTTCATTCTATTGTGTCACTCGAGGCATGTGTCAGAACCACAAGGACATGCTGAGTCATAGTTGTCATGGAAACCAGGCTCTTGGCCACGAAATACTTTCAGGAGCGATTGTGCAATGATGTCGATGCTCTCACCCCCTACCCCTACTTTCTCCCGGGGGGAAGGGCAACAGGGATCTATTCAGCATCGTTTAGTGTCACCTGCACAGGAATCCAGGCGGAACCTTTAGTTCAGTGGAGAGTGAAGGGATAGCTAACGATTTCGTAACGTAAATGGCGATCATGCATTAACAATGTCACAGTTGGGTAAGGAAAGTTGGGGTTGTTTTTGTAATTTGTAGAAGAATGTTGGGTAATTGTAATTTTCCGTCCTGAAAGCAAACAGAAGACAGAACAAGTAGTAAATAAACTTGTGTTTCTCTTTCTTCTCAAAATAAACATCCGTTCTTAGTACAGTTTGTTTCGTTTTTTAACAGTGATGTGCAACTTGTAACAAAGGTGAAGTTGACAAACATTTAATTGTTCTTTCACACACTCCATTTCAATCATATTTCATTTTAAAAGTTTTGTATTTGTTCCGAATCTATAGATTTTCCAATAATCCTGAACAAAAATTTTCCTTTAACCTAACTTCGAAGCTTTTTCAGGCGGAGCTTCATCAAGATGTCATTTAAATGGTTATTAAAAATCGATAATGAATTGACTTTTTTTTATTATCGTCCCGTTTGTAAGCTGCCCTTAGGCTATTGGCGATGGATCAAGCATCGTTCAAGTGATGAGAGGGCAACATTTAAGGTATCCGACTACTTGCGACAACTTTTTTTTTTTTTAAAAAAAAAGAGAGATGGGGATTTTTTTTTTTTTGTTGTTTTTAGATTTCTTTAGTACATTTTAAGAAAAATATGCTAAAATTAAGAAGAGAAAAAGAAATTATTATTACTAAAATGGGAAAAACTTGTAAAAATTTACAAAAACCAACCTAAACGCGGCCCATTCTGTACCAAAAGTTTATGAACAAATTTTCACATTTTCAGTTCTGATGTGTTGCTATGTTATTCATTTTTGAAATGACGTTCAGGATAAGAGATATTTTAATTTTTACAAAAACTAGAGCACTTTACCTTAGTTATCACATGAAATTGCTTAAAAAAACAGTGATTAAATTAACATAAGGGACTGTAAATTTTGCAATAAAACAGTGATTGATAAGTGATCGGAAGGTTAAACACTTCTACTATTCTACAGAACATACCCAAAAAATTTCAGTTCATTATTTTCAAAACCTTTTTAGCAATCACTGGCCCCGTTTGAGCATTTAAAAAAACAAACACATTTCGAGTAAAACGCGTTTTAAAGTGTGACATCTCGCAATAGCATCTGCTTTCACTAAAACGTAGTTTTTTTTCTAGCGAACGGAAAATAATAAACTTGTTATTTTTATAAAGCTAATAAGATGGCATATAAAATAAAATCATAAAAAAATTTGTCAATTTTTGGCAAAATTTACAATTTTAGGGTAGTCGGATACCTTAAGCTGGTACCCGAATCAAGTGCTCCCTAACCTTTTTATCGCCGTGGACCAACCAAAGTTTGATCATATTACCACAGCCTGCGCTGAGGAAGGGGAGCACGTTGATTGTGTTTCCGTTTTATATTGCTTTGATTTAATAATTTTTTTATTTAGTTGTATACAAACATACTTTCAAAATAAAATACAGTTACACCAAAACATGAATATAAAATGATTTAGAATTTTTACTCACGCGAATGCTAAATCAACGAGAACCCTGAGCTTATTTCTTTGCAACAAGACGATTCCAACTGGGGGTAATAGCAGACAATGACACCTAAAGTATGTTGTTTATGCCCAGTTTACATTCCGTTCTTTTGTTTTGGTTGCTGTCTCTGCAGAAAACCGCGCTTCAGATCGATAGGTTGTCGGAAATGACAAAAAGGATTTAAATTATCCAACAATTTGAGACAACTTTAAAAAATTTTTTTTTTAATGGAGTTATGGGGATTTTTGTGGTTATTAGATTTGTTTAGTACATTTTGAGAAAAATATGCTAAAATTAAGAAGACAAAAAGAAATTATTATTACTAAAATGGGAAAAATTTTATGAAAATTTAAAATTAAAAAAAAAATCATAGAATATTTTAATTACCAAATAGGTCTGATATTATAGTGTCATTAGCTATATAGATAGGTTAGTCAATTAAAAAAATACTAGAGCTACAAAACGGATTATTCATGATTAACATCGGTATTTTGAGAAACAAAATAATATTATAAAGACATGTACTAATAACTCAATAGCGGTATTCCAAAACAGTACCATGTAAACGTCATATTACTAAAATTTCAGGAACAGAAAAAGTCCATTCTGTATTACAAGATATTATTTGGTGAAATACCGTTTTGAATCCACAATTGGCTCGATCGATGGTCTATCAAGAGATAACCAAGATGTTTTTTTTTTATTTATTAAACTATAGTTGGGAACATACGACTTCTCATTAACCTCGCAATTATGTACCCAAGCTACCACGGTTTCAAAACGGAAAACCGAACAGAAATTTCTTAATTTCTTTTAAAATATTTTCATAACGAATAAAAATGTACCCATTTCAAGAAAGCGGTCTGAATTCATCTATTGTTCACCATCACACAACAATTATAATCGAAAAACCTAAGTGGATTAATTTTCCAACCGAAAATAAGTTTTTAGGTAAATTTCTCTATCAACTGAACGCGTGAGCTTGACAACCCCAGAAAACCCCTGAGGAACCTACTACTCAATCTCTATCAATAACCATCTGATTTCACATTCATTCTCCAGCACCCTTTCGTTCTATATCAAATGCCCCCTTCCTCTCCCTTACGCCATTCCAATCCTTTATCTACCGGAATTGAGTTCCATCGATTCCTCGGGGCCACCCCTCCACCACAGGGGCGCATTTCTCTAAGCACCCACCTCCGCCCTTTCAGTGTCAGTGGAAGCCCCCACACACTTTTGATTAATTCCACGGGGCTCGAAAGAGGGAGGGGCTTTATCCCGCCAGGGTTTTCCTTTGAAATCGACGACACAGGATGCGATGGGGAGCCCTGACAGCAGATCGGTTTAAAATGCAGGGGCGCTTTGGACGCTTCTCTTTGAAATGCCCCTGGCAAATGAAGTCGTGGGGAGGATTTTCATGTGAATAATACAGAAGCCCAAGATTTAATTTAAAATTTACAATAACAAATTGTTTGTCGGCGGAGCGGCTTTCCAGTCGGAAGACGGAGACCGTCATTTGTTTCCGTGTCAGTAGAAGATTTGTTTTAGGTCTAAAGAACGATCTTGGAGGAGGAGGGGGATTCGCTTTATTTTGGGTTGTCAAGTGAAATTCAGGATTCACTTTTCACCATCAGTATGAGAGTCTTTTGCTTTGTGTACATATATTCGCGAACTGTCAGGCAAGATAAACATCAATACCCGTAGCGAAGGATTATTAATTAACTGTTCTTGAAAAGAGAGGTAGTCAGTGCAAATATGACAGGTCTAGTTGAGAGACTTTTCATACAGCACTTATTTCTAAAAAGAAATAAATCGCCAATAACCCCTCGAACGTGACAAAGATTTTAATCAATCTCTAGATCAGATTTTAATCCAATGGTCGTGCAGTAACTGTATTTTGATATGAGGTCAAAACATACATGCATTTTTTAATAAATTCCATAGTAAAATTGAAAAAAAAAATCCCTAGCATACCAAGCTGCGCTTTCTAGCTCACATGCAAATCCCAGATTTCTGGAGATATTCACCTTGACGTTGCAACCCACATTTAATTTTTCCTTTTGACGCTGAATAAGGCGCCCGTTTGTTCATGCTTCGTTTCACTTTCTTAAGTTTATATAACTATTTTTGTTGTTTATTTTTACTTTTTTCTTGCGGAATCGAAAGTGATAGTGAATCAGAAATATTTGCCGGAAACCGAGGAATACGCCAATGAATCTGATACAGATTTATCTATTTGTGATGAAGTAAAGATGAAGAAATGGAACACAAAAATGACGAAATATTTTTGTCTCGCATAAGGAAAAGTTTTTTGTTCCAAGGAACATTTCCAGCAATTTCAGGAAAATTTGTAATTTTAATTCTAATTTTCAAATTTTTGTAAAATCCAGATATTTTATAACTTTATACAATCCCAATAAAAAATCTACCTTAAAATGTTTCCTGTGCTGGTTACACTGGTTGTACACCTAAATAAGACATGTATCCACATGTGGTTACAATGGGATTTTGCCCTATACATAGGCATGTATCTGTTACCGTTAAAGTGCATAATTCAGTTATTTCACAGAATACCTAGGTATGTAATGAAATAACTAGGCAAGTCAGTTAAAGTATATAATAGATGAAAAATTTCATACTTTACTTAGTTATTCTATGAAATAACTAAGGATAGACCGTTAAAGTGAAAATTAACAATTTCTAAGATATTTTATAAATTAATTGATCATAAATAGCTAAAATCTCTCGAAAAATGCATTTTATGTCTTTTGCTGATGAATAATTGATAAATAATAAGGGAAAACAGATGATATAATTTATTATTACTCATATTGCTAACATTAGTTAAACAGAAAAGGAAAAAAAAGAATACGCTGCAAAAATAGATTATACTAAAATATTATCAACAAAAATACATGCTGGGAAGAAAAACTGTTACTTCATAAAAACATCGTATAAACTTTTTTAAACAAAAATATAAGAGAATATTAATTTAAATTTTATATAAAAATACCTTTATTTTACTTTTTATTATTTATTAGAGCAAGGATTGCTGCGATATCATTTTGGATTAGACTGCTTTTTATTTTTGAGTTAAGCTCACTTTTTACCATTACACATTTTTTTTTACAGGAGCACTTTTTAAATCCTTGTTCAGTACAGCGACTTTGACCTGTTCGAAGTGTTGTGTCACAATATTTGCAATTTCTTCATTGGAAATTAATTCTCGCTGACATATACTGAACAGATATCTAGAGTACAATTGTTTTATTCGGCAATTTCTAGTTCCCAATCGGAAAAATCCTTCCTAGAGCAGCTAGAACCGGTTCAAAGAACTTTTGAGCACCGTATTTCATACTTTAACGATAAAATACTAATTATCCTATAGAATACCTAGTTAAATCGTAGAATTCTCAACAATTTTATATATTTCAACTGACTTGTCTAGTTATTTCGTGAAATACCTAGTTATTCTATGAAATAACGGATTTCACACTTTAACGGTAACATATCCACTAATGGTTACATGGTGCGCAAGGGGTTAAAGTCGCACTTAGAATTAACGAACTTCGTAATATTGAACCAAGGTCTGGGAGGAAGACCCCTTTTGAGATGGAAGCACATTCTACAAATGTAGATCTTGATCTTAGATTTTTAAATGCATCAATCCCACTCAGTGTGGACGCACACAGGAACTTATCTAGAAGGGGGGGGGGTCAAGGGTCGAAAGTCCACCATTCGTCCCCATACGCCAATACACCGCCCAACATATTTGTAATGGGTCTATCTGTGTTTTTCCTAACAATCCTCATGGGGAACTAACTTCTTTAAATAATATTTAATTGAAAACTTCCTCCCGAAGAAGAAGACGCGATCTGTGTAAATTATGTCGTGTATTTAAGTATTAGCTTTCGGGTTCGAGAAAGGGAGAGATAGATTAGAAGTTAAAGGATAGAGTGATGATTAACGTAAGGTAACGCAAAGCTAGACGAGAGTACTTCGCAGATTATTTGATTAATATTAAGATTGACGATTTGGTCAATTAGTTGTTACATTGGATTCAGTTCGTTTGGATTGTGGATTACTTTAGAAATTATCTTTAAATATAAGAAGGTATATTGCCTGGAAGTGCTAAGTGTAAGTGATACGATTTTTTATTATATCTCCAATTATCTCGTCTACTTCCCTCTGTTGCTCACATATTTATCTGGTGTATTTCTTAATTTGTGTTGTTGTTGAGAATAGTAAATAAATTGTGTTGTTTTGACTTTGGCTAACTTTCTTTCTAACTCTCGTACACTAATGGTTAGGATAGCCCATTCATTACAGTATTCTTTTGATTTTGTCGATTGTTGGCAACAAAAAACAGTAAAAAATAAAATAATAGATAATTAGCATTTATTTATACAAAAAAATAATTAAATTTTACTTACTATATACGTAGGATTGTAATCAATCGGGAAAAAATCAAGGGCGATGGAGGGGGTACAGACTCGTGGACCCCCTCCCTTGTGTGCGCCACTGATCCCTCTACACGGCGGGTTTTCAGTAGCACCCGCACCCAAGCCTCGACAGAAACCATGCCGGTCACGAGTTTACGACCGTAACTAGAGTTGCTTCAGGAGTACGCGTCATGCATTAATCCCACTACACGACGGGTCTTCATTCGCATTAAAACTCGAGCACACCACACAAAGTTGGAGATAGACTCGCCACCATACCCACTCGATTATCCTGGTCGTAATTGGGAGGGAGACGGCAACAAAAGCCGAGAATAAACTTCAAACGTCTTACATCATCTTAAAACGCCTTATCTTATTCCCTAACACGAGTGTGTGTGCAATAATCATTGTTGAACAAAACTTTAAATATTGGGAACTCAAATAATTAAGAACAGTCACACAATGTAGTCATAGCAATAGAGATCGAAGCTAGTGGTATAACGTACACCCCTGCATTGCGGGTGGGCCAGGACTCTAGGGGGCCCAAAGCCTGACTGACCCCATGTGTTAACCAATTTATAAAATATTAAAGGCAAAACCTGATTTTGCAAGGGGGGTGGAGGCTAATATTCTCCGTTACGCCATTGATCGAAGTATGTATATACACACACACACATATATATATATTTACAAACACATATACACACACATAATTATACACACATATACACATACAAACATATATATTCATATAAGAAAGTAACATTCAATTATTTGTATTAACACTGTAGTAGAACTCGCAATAAAAAAGCTACAAAATAAAAAACCTTCAATCTCTCAAAAATAATGGAACATAAAATGCAGCAGCATCCTCCAAACATCCACACTAAAACGATGGCTAAGTTATCAAAACATTTAAAAAAAAAATGATAAATAAAGAAAAAAAAATCAAATCCAGCATATTCATAATAATTTTCATTAGCTTTATTATATTGGAAATTAACTTCATTTCGTGCAATAGAATTGTTTTTGCGACTTTTTACAAAGTACCATTGATTATAAACGCTGCTTTCCCGTGAGCGAAAAACACTTCACATTTTCCAAAAATTAAAAAATTTTTTTTTTTTAATATAAATTTGTAAGATATTTTGGCTTTTTAAACGGTGGTGCTTAAAAAAAATTATAAATAATTTTCTGTTGAATAACCTTTAATATAAGAGGTATCCCAAAACACGAAAGGGTCTTAACGATTGAAGGAAAGACGTATAAAGATATTGAATTTTCAATTTCAAAAGATCATCATACCGGTTTTCTTGGTGTCGAAGATAGCGACGTACCCCTTAGCAGTGGCATGCAGTTTCAAAGGAAGGTGATCGGTGGCTAGAAAACAAAAAGCCAGTTTTCACAAGGACGGCATATAAAAAATGTGCTTTTCATCATTCATATATATATTTAACTAAATGGGAAGTATTATTATTCATAGTTTCAAATTTATAAAAGGTGTCCGAAAATTCATGCAAGATTTGATTTAATGTCATTTCTAAAATAAAGTATTGCCAATGAAAAATAAAGACAGCTTAACAGCTTAGGGTTAGTAAAAATGCCGCACTACACACGACAGAACAACATTTTTTCGTTGAAAAATATTTCAAAAATACTGAAAGTTTGGCAGCTATAATTCTCAGAATTCGTTCGAAATATCGTAGGAATAATCATTTAACTTCTTCAAATGTGAAGAGAGTAAGTGAAAAATTCAAGGAGACTGAATCAATTGGGGATGCTAAACACACTGGAAGTCCAAGAGCAAATCGTTCAATTGATAATATCGAAGCAGTGTGCCAAAGTGTTGATGAAAGTCCATTAATACAATTCGGCGTCGTGGACAAGAATTGCAAATTTCAAGAAGCTGTCAACAGTACACACTCGCTAAAGATCTGCTTCTCCAAGCTCACAGAGTTCAAATGACAAGAATTGAAGCCAAATAACCATAGATGGCAAAGAGAGTTTGTTGAGTGGATTATTGAGCAAGCGAATGCTGATTTTTCGAGCAAAATCATCCTATGAAGCTCATTTTCCCGTTATGGCTTCATTAATTGTCTTAAAGCCGCATTTCGGATTCAGAGAGCCCACAAGTGATTGTCGAAAAACTAGTACATCTGTCTAGAGCGGATTTTGAGGGCGTCATTGGACCATATTTTTATGAAAATGAGGGTGGTCAAGCAATTACTGTTACTCGATATTGCGGCATGACCAAGTTCTTAATGCCTAAATTGAATAAAATTGATGTGGAGAATATGTGGTTTCAACAAGATGGTGCGACATGCCATACAGCGCGTGAAACAATCCAATTACTGCATAAGAGATTTACTGGTCGTGTACCCTCTCGTTTCGGGGGTCAGAATTGGCCCCCTAGATGTGACTTAACACCATTGGATTTCTTTCTATGGGGTAATTTGAAGTTAAAAGTTTGTCAAAAAACCCGCATCCATCCGTGGATCAACGCTGTATCAATGAAATTCAGCCACGATTATGCAAAAAAGTCATAGAAAATTTCAACGAAAGAGTGCATATAAGCCAGCAGAGCCGTGGAGTTATATCGTGTGCCCGATGTGTGTGCTATTCCTTACATATAACCCTATCCTACATACATATATACTTTGTTTCAATTAAAAAAATACGATTGAAAAAAAACTGTTTTTTATTTAATTCGTATCTTGCGTAAATTTTGGGACACTCTTTATTAATCACTTAAAGGGACTAATTTTAAGTTAAAATTTTAAGCAGTCTATTTTTGTAAGACTGTTATAAATACTTCATAATTGCATAAAACGAACTTTGGTTGGATTAAATTCATAGGTAAACCTCTATATAACTAAAATACCAAACCATAACTATGTTACTTTTCCCAATTGCTCGAAGCATATTTTACTGAACAATGTTCTACATCAAAACACCGCTTTTAAACCTAAAATTCTGTAATCTCTTCGCAATTTTTATTTACTCCCTCTCAAGCTCTAAGCGCTATAGAAAATCGCTCCATCGCGACAGATTCAGCGGGGGAGCATTTATTTTAAAATATGTTTCCTCTCAAACGGAAGCCATTCTCTGGCCCACACGCGCTTTCGGAAGCTGGTTCGAAGCCAGCTCCGCGAAATCGATCGGAAAGATACACACACAAAAACGATTTCATATCAGACCTCAAGAAAGGAAAGTTAAGAAACAACAAGATTAGAAGAAAAATATTCTGTAAAAGGAAAACCGAATCCTATGTGAGACAGAAACTTCGCAAATCAACCGCAAGTAGAGATAATTAAGGCACTACTAATTTAAACCTAAAATTCTATAATCTCTTCGCAATTTTTATTTACTCCCTCTCAAGCTCTAAGCGCTATAGAAAATCGCTCCATCGCGACAGATTCAGCGGGAGAGCATTTATTTTAAAATATGTTTCCTCGCAAACGGAAGCCATTTCTCTTGGGCCACACGCGCTCTTTCGGAAGCTGGTTTCGAAGCCAGGCTCCGCGAAAATCGATCGGGAAAGATACACACACACAAAGACACGATCTTCGATATCAGACCCTTCCGGGAAGAAAGGAAAGCCCTCTTAGAGAAGCACGGGTAACAAGATTAGAAGAGAGGGGGCAAATCCCATTCTTGTAAAAGGAAAACCGGAATCCTATTGTGAGACAGAAAACTTCGCCAAATCCAACCGCCAAGTAGGACTGGGAAACTTCCGCGAGATGTCAAAAAGAGCATAATTTATTCTCCGAAAAGTGCATATCTTACTTTTGTAAGTTTCTCGGAACAATTGGGGAATGTGGAAGCTAATTAAAACGGTTATTTTGCAGCGAAGTCGTTAAGCAGTTTAAAGCCTTTGCAGAGACAACGTGAACTTCACAGAAGTGTTATATATTTAAGTAATTAAATGCAACGAGATCGGATTAATTACTACGTGCATTAATATTTGGTATTTCACACATAAGTTTGAACACAAATGAAAGGATTCTGACAAATTAATCCAAGGATGGGATTAGTTCGTGTTTCTCCAAAGCAATGTGATGATAGTTGACAATGAATCTCATAAATATGAATCACAATCAAGTAAAGGATCGTTATCAAAGTTGCTACTTTAACTTTCAAACTAAGCCAAGTGAAGATTTAGGGTTCAGCTGTGTTCAATGCACAACCACTTTATTGTTTCGTATAACTGTTTTTAATGAATTAGGATTGAATGCATGATACGACTTGTATATACACTGCCACCCACAAAAACCGAAATCTTAAGCATTCACACCAGTTGTGTAGCTAGTCTTTAGTGGGCCCTGTATCAAAAATTCTTGGGTGTCCTTGCTAGTCAATCCTTAACATTTTGCGATTTTTTGTTACGCAAACATAATTTTTTTACCCCCTCAGGGCTTGGGGGTCCCGTATTATTGATACGGCCCTGATTGGCACCCAAGTTCCATGCCCCCTTTGAGGCTAAAATAAAAGAAATTAACGATGAAGAAAAATGTATTGGTTGAATGACTGATTTTGTAAAGGTAAGGTCAAAAACAGGGGCTTTGACAAACACCCGTTAATTTATGAAAGAATGAATATATACTATCTAAATAAAAGAAAGGAAGGAGGGAGGGAATGAAACTACTAGGAGATGGGACGAAAATGGAGAAAGATTGCCAAGGCATCCTTGGAGCGAGTCACGTGTGTTAACTGAAGGTAATACATCCCAATTGATTGACAGTTTTATCATCATTTTTTTTAAAAAAAATTCATTACATTACATTAATTAACTGCTTACTTTTACAAACCTCATCCTCAAAAACAGTGCCGGTTTATCCATAGGACTCTTCGGTGGGCGCACAGGGGACAGGAAAGGGCTCGTAAGAGCCCGGATAAGCTGGACTCAATCAGATTTTCTGGTAATAAATTACGATCCACCAGTGCCACGGGGGCCTGTAGATCTTCTGCACCCAGGGCCCAAAATCAGCACTGCTCAAAAACAAAGGCTATTGGCTACAAATCTCGTAATCTTACACCGCAGTCAAAAGACGAGGACGATACCTGAAGAGGCACCCTACTTTCTACATCCTCCCCAACGGGAGGGCTTTGAGCTTCGTTAGATTCAACGTGCCTCCAGCCTCTACATGGTGGATTTTTCAGTGTCCCTAGGGCTCGAACTCATGACACGATGACCACAGATGTGTGAGCATGATCACTAGACTAGCGCGGCCACAGGATCTTTAACGCAATCAGGACTCTAACAAAAGCCCCTGGAATGAAACATCACTGAACACGAGCTCACGGTTGACTACTGGCTAAGTAAGTACTAAGGCCTCGACAAGTCATGCACGAAATTACTACGAGGTTTTACGAAAAACAAGTAGCTTATAACAATGAAATCAATTATCACTCTTTAGCGTAAACACATTTCCCTACAAAAATAATACACCAAAACGGAATGAGCCTGTTGTCCGGTGTTCAGTAAGAAATACCGCAAAACGAGCAAAAGGGAGCAATGATGAAACCTATTTGTTTCAAACCCATTACCACCATGACAGCTCCCAACTGGTTCAACAGCCCTTTCTACATCACGTGTGCCCCAAACAGCTGTCCAACAGATTGAAGAAAATAAAAAATAAAAAAGCTTTCGAATCAATCAAAAAGCCCATCCTGGATCGCTGTTTACACATCCGGTTCGGTTAATGATCCACAGGTGGCGCTGGACGGATGCGCCTCCCTCCCGGAATGATAACCTGTCAAGAATCGCGCTCGACTCCCGTAGTGGGTATTTAACACTCGAGTAAAAAGCTTCCTTAATGCGGAGCGAATGGGTTGTGTATCGGGATTACCCCTTTTGTTTGAGACGGTTAAACGATTGTCGTGTGCACCATTCATTTAGGACAAGAGGATATGATTATTTCAATACTAAAGGGCTTTTTAGGATACTCGTATATATACTTTAAAACTTAATAAATGATTTTCAATACATTTGCCATTTAGTTTTACTTTCGCGAAGACTTTTTATTTTCGTCTTTAATATGTTACCATGGCAACCAGTGGCGTAAAGTACACACCCATCGTGGAGAGGGGAGGGTTAGAAGTTTAGAGGACTCCTTATAAATTTGCAATTTTTTATAAGATCCGGCTTGTGGCCCAAAACCTGACTTTGCACGGGGGGGGGGGTGCTCCTAAAATTCTCCGTTACGCCACTGATCACACCATGAAAGCAAATTTTCCCGTTTCGATTTCTTTTCTTTTTGCTCCCTATAAACATAGCTTACAGTGAAAAATTAATTTTCGTGATTAGTCAGGGAATCTAACGAGTTTTTCTGCACAAAATTTTTCATTGAATTTGAAAACTGATAATGGTTGATTTAGAAAATTTTTCTGTGCATATTTGAAAAAAATTCCGATTTCAAAAATTAGCCAAAGAAAGTACAATGAGATTTATTCAGAACTGAAATTATCATAAATATGCCTATAACATATAAGACTCTCCCGTCCATGTCGTATCATTATGCAACATGTTAAAGATCTATGGAGTTCCTGTTTGGCTTGGGTGCTCTCGGCAGAATTAAGTTCGCCAGTGCTCAGGTGCCTGGGGAGGAAACTGAACATCAATATACATTGCGGCGATTGGTATTCCACTTACATAGTGCCACACTGAAAAGTGATACAGCTCAAGGGGAATGTACAATGCCCGAAATGGTAAAATACCAATCCACAATCCGATTGGGAAAACAAAAAAATAAGGACAATTTAGTGGTATCGGGGCTTGAAACCCTCGACTAGACGGCAACAACTCGCCCATGACTTTTCGACTACTACGGTCACACCCGAAGGTGGAAAAATTTGAGTAAGAATTACAAAAATAAACAATGTCTAATTCAGTGACGTCATAAGACTTCCTGAGGTCCAGGGTCCTTACTCAAAAGGAGGTCCAACTTGAGACCTTTTTAATAAAAGCATACGTTATTAACTACTCATACAAACTGTAACCTACAACAAATAAATGTGCGTGACTGGCAAACCTAGATACAAATCGACTCGCCCGACTGCCGCCTTTGACTAAATGAGTAATGATGATATATGGCGTAGGCTTAGGCCTAGACATAGATGATGGACATGACGTGATAATGTAGTATTGCCACTGTTGCCAATTAGCATACTGTTCAAATTTCCCAGTTTTTCGGAGAACATGTAGGGAATGATATATGACGATTAAAATTATTCGGATCATGGTCTTACTGATGCCTAAACAAGACCCTGGGCTTGAGCTTAGTTAGGCCATGCCTTAAAACGTCAAATGTTTTAACCTAATTGAGGATATTGTGAAGCGCTATGACATAGAGAAGAAAAATGTCCTACAATGTTATTTATTCAAGATAATTATTTAGACTTTAAAAATAATAACACAGAAAAATCATTATTCGTGAATATTTTTAAAATTGCAGTACATTATTGCTCCCAATTAGAGACAATTGTATCAATAAAAAGTGTTATAAAATTAAAAAATAGTGAAATGAAATTATAAATAAAAATTATACATTACTATTTGAAAAATAATTTACATTATTTACACTAGAATCACATCAACAAAACAAAATCTTAATACAGTGTTAATTAAAAACAAGTTTTAATTACAAACCAGACAAAAGCAAAACGAGGAAGTTCAAAAGGGATGCCATCTTTCAAGGTAGTTTTAATAAATAGTGTCGGGGCGCAGTCCATTAATTCAGAAGCTTGTTACCGCCTACGCACGCATAAGAAAAACCGCTGTGTTAAACGCGATTTCAATTGAAAAAATTAGGGTAAGGCTGTGGCTGCTTGATAGTGTTAATTATGTTGAATTGGAGCGCGAGAACCCTAATTTGATTTCCTTTTACAGCGAGATCATTGCTTGGGTGAACATTCAAAGCAAAGTTTTCTTTAATGAACAAAAGAAGATGATGAAAAGAAAGCCCTGCATAAAACACGGCATTGGAACAATTGCAGATAAAAAATGTCTTTGAAAGAGATTTAATGTTACACTTTTTTATATTTTATGTCACCATTTCCAGATACCAGCTGTGATCCACCCGTTTTGCTGGGTATTTCATGATGTTGTACGAACAGTGGCGCACACGAGAGTTTTACAAGGGTCAGGGTCGCGAAAGTCCACCATTCTCGCATCATGCTCCAATACGCCGCCTAAAATATTCTTTTGATTTTATCGATTTTCGGGAACAAAAAACAGTAAAAAATTAATTATTGAATGAATAATAAGCATTAATTAAAAAATTAATAATAAATGACAATAAATTGAATCTTACGTATTATGTACACAAGATTATAAGCAATTGGGAAAAAAAATCAAGGGTTGGGGGGTCCGAACACGCCCCCCTTGTGTGCGCCACTGTTTACGAACATATACTGTTTGTAAATAAACTATATATTGATAGCTAATTCCTAGCATTAAGCGTTCGATAGAATAAAAAATAATTCTTATAACCCTCACCTCTTGAGGAGCTGGAATTTCTAAAATTGAAGTAGAATTATCTTTGACGCTCCCGTCGGAAAATTTTGTAGATATGTTAAATAATCCTCCACCCCTTGAGAATCGATTTCCGTGGAATCCATTCATAGAGGATATCAACTCAACAAATGAAACATGCATACCAAAGGTCATTAATATAGGTCTAGCCGTTCGAGAGAGAAAACGGGAACTCTTTATTTGTAAGTCCCAGTAACTCCAAGCAACCATACCCCCATAATAGCCGATTTCCGTAAAATTCGTTCTTATTGGATCTCTACTGAGCAAAAAAGCCTGTTAAATTTCATATCTGTAGGTCTAATAGTTCAAAAATGGGATTTTTTAAATCTGTAATCCCTTCTTAACCCCCTTGCAACTCTTCTCCCCCCCCCCTTCCCGGTAGCCGATTACCACAAACCCTTTCTTAAAGGATCTCTATTCAATAAAACAAATATGCTTACCAAATTTTGAAGTTTGTAGGTCTAATAGCTCTAAAACGGGAATATTTATCTATAAACGTCGCTTAAGGTATCCGAAAACTTGCGACAACTTTTAAAAAAAAAATGGTGATATGGGGGGGGGGGTAGTTTTTAGATTTTTCAGTACATTTCAAGAAAAATATGCTAAAATTAAGATGAAAAGAAATTATTTTTACCAAAATGGAAAAAATTAGTAATTGGTAATTGCAAAAAATTGGCAACTACAAAAAATAACATAAACGGGGTCCATTCTGTACCACAAGTTTAAGAACAAAATTCGAGTCAAACGCGTTTTAAAGTATGACATCTTGATTAAAGTAATGGCATCTGCTTTTACTAAAACACTTGTAGTTTTTGCTCTAGCGAACGGAAAATAATAAACTGAGTATTTTCATCAAACTAATAAGATGGTCTACAAAATAAAATCATAAAAAAAAAATTTAAAAAAAAAAATTAAAAAAAAATTAATTTTTGGCAAAATTCACAATTTTAGAGTAGTCGGATACCTTAACGCTTCGCAGACCCCTTGGGGTTCGGGTTTCGTAAAAAATTGCTTCTTATTGGATCTCTACTTCTTGATAGGAGCACGCCAGACAAATTTCAAATCTCTAGGTCTAATAGTTCAGGAAATCTCATGAGTGAGTGAGTTGTTTTTCTCCTTTATATATACAGATTTCCCTAACTACGGTTTTTGCAAAACGGAATACATGATTTCCTTAAATATCGTATGCAACACACATGGACTTAATTTAGAACAAAATAGCAAAAGGAGCTGAAACTTTCCTTCGGTTGAACAAACAGAGCACCCATGCAGTACAAGGAACGAGAGCTGTGCAAACGTTCTCTTCTCACAAGAAAACGGAAAGGCAAAGTGTCACCCGAAAAAAAAAGTACAACCTTATTTTAACAGCTGTTTTAGGACTTGGGTCTCGATTTATTCAGCTCTTTACTCTGACCTTTTTCCGCGGGTATTGCGGGCGGATTTGGAAAGGAAAGTTCGACGAAAACTTTGCATTTTCAGCAGAACTTCCCAGAAAATCCAATTTTTTGAACTGATAACAGATGGATGGAAGAGGAAGAGATTTACATCTACGTTGCGGATTCATAAAAAGAGTATCAAAATACGTTTGGTACAAAAACAAAAAAATCATTTGATAAAAAAAAAAAGAAAATCACTTGCACAAGACGAAATTTCTAAATATGCATAATTTTCAATCCTTTTTTGGCGAAGAGATGTTCACTATATTCCATGTCATTTGGCTTAACTGACATAGGTTTGGTCAACGGCAGCCAATTCAGAAGAGATAGTCTAAAAAAAAAAGCGGTCATAATTTTGAGTAAAAAATTAAATTAGTGTTGTTTAATTTTTTCTTCTATCTAGAGAAGCTGTCAGGCGGCAGCTGACTGCCGATGAGAAAATGTAAGCAAACACCGTTGGATTTTTTCCCCTCGACAAAATGACAGAATAAATAGAAAATATCACTGCATTAAATTTGAAAAGTTCAGTGGTTCTCAAGGACATAAAACAAATCACCAGAAAGAAGAAAGAAAAGAAAGAAGGAAACCAGAAAAAAGATTAAATTTCAATCTAAAAAAAGGTATACAAATTAGAACGGACTAGCTGCAAGATCGACGGAAGTTATGAAATGTAGCGCTTCAAATGCCTTTTACGGTAGCTGTTCAATGTTGGAATTATTATTTGTGAACTTTCGCCATTTTTCAATGATTGCTAAGTTCAATAGGTGTAACATGGTTAGCCCATGCGATTCTAAACACACCTCGGGATTGGCGTGCTTTGCATACGTAAAATTGCTTAAGAGATAGTTCAATAAAAAGGTAAGAATTTGCTTTTTCACATACACCATGTGTATTCATAATTGTATTCCACTTTTAAACAATATCACGCAAACGTAAAAGAAATTTAGAATACATTTCGTAATAAAATTTAATAAGTAATTAATATTTAATAATGTATTTGTTCAGCTGTATTCATAAGGTGCTTTTTATGGATTGTGTATCAGGCAGATATTAACATTTTATTGAAAATGTAAGCTATATTTTCAAAATATAGAACATGTTTTTATATACAGTACGTGTTTTTTAAATTTGTTGAATTAGATTTAAATATAGTTTTTTAAGAAGGTAAAAAATTAGAGTAAGTTTTCAAAATGTTGTAAAAAAGTAAACACGTTGCAATAAAAAAGTCCACATATAAAGAAAATTCATCGCTAGGTTCATGTCAGAAAATTGCAATGAAAATAATTGCAAGATCATCCATCATATATGATTATAAAAATAGTTGTTCAATAATGATCACAGCAAAACTTTACAATTTTTTTGCCTTCTCTAACTTTACTAATATAAACAAATAACATAAGATCGAAAATTCCAAAACATTTTGAATAAAAAAATATCATAATACAAGATGATAAATTATCGTTCAGTATTATAAAAGCTCAAGCTTTAAATACGGATCAAATTAGCATATCTACGAACGAAAATTTTTCTTCGAACACAATACGAACGACATTCTTCATCAAAAAATAGGGCACTAATTATAGGCTATCTTCGAAGGGGACATCAAAACACTTTTAATACTCCCCATTGGATGACGTAACAGAAAAATGGCCGTTCGCTTGAAAAAGATAAGAATGGTTGTCATGGTAATGAGACTAATGACGTCATAGCTCAACCTCGGCCACGATAAATTGAGCGGTTTCTCTCCTACTCCTCATGTAACATTTATTCACCATTAATTAACTTTCATCGGGGGCTAACAAAGAGGAAAGGAAAATATATTCGAGCAGTGCCGTTTAATAACCTAATTTATCCGAATAGTAAATATTTGAAAGGCAAACTGTTTGTGAAAAAAGAAAATAGATGCTTTCAGTTTTGTTTGTTGGAATAAATTAATCATGGGACACAGGGTACATAATGAACTTTTTTTTTTTTTGCCACTTTAAAAAGATCCTTTTTAGTGAATTTTAATCTTTTGAACAAACATATTAATTGAAAATGTAAAGTTTTAAATAAATTTTAAGGGGAGAGCTCAATTTTCATGCATTGAAGAACATTTAATGTTGGAAATAGGTGTTAATATCAGTCTTTAAAATTTGCCAGCCGGCTTCGCTATTGCCAGCTTTCGGTTTTTCCTGAAACTTTGTTTTAAAATGTACACATTTTTCAACAATAATAATGCACAAAATAAGCTTGATTTAAAAGTAAACATATAATACAAGACAGTTTTTTTTTTTAAGTTTAAAATTTTTTTGAACAATCTTAATATTTGAATAAATTTACCAAACCAAATTTGAAATTTGATCTAAATTTTACAAACAGAACAATAAATACAAGTTTAATATCCGTTCTGAATTTAATGGAGAGCATGTGAATGCATTTTTCATGTGACCATCTGCAATTTAGCTTGTTGAATAGTTATTAAAGTGATCATTATATAAAATTCATTGTATAAACTTTTTAACTAGAATTAGTAGACAAACTTCTCATTTATTATCGCGTTACAAGCCTAAATATAATTATTTACTTGGTATCCACCGAAGTAATTGTATAATTTAACTTTTCTAGTATAAAAAAAAACGGTGAAGAGTGAAAATAGTTAAAAGAAAAAATTCTTCTAATTTAGTAACTTGAACAGTAAATTTTACTAACATTTATTTAAAAATGCAATCACTCATTAAGTAAATTTTAAAGAAGAAAATACAGTAATACCCCGACTTACGCGAGGTCGGAGTCACAATTCATCTTTTTCCTTGTCATTACTGAAACTCAGGTGAAATCAGTGCGAGAATCTGATGAAATTGGTAATGATTGAAGAAGATGTCTATCTTGCCAAGCAAATAAATTTAGAAGTGGATAATGATGACGTCCAAGAGCTCTACTGGATTCCCTCAATTAGGAGTTGACAATGGATGAGGTCTTTGCAATGTATGGACAAGAGCAAGACATCCAAGAAGTCTTCACACCCAGTTCAATCAGAAGATCGAATGACCGGTTGGAAACTGGACAGAAGGCCTCAGTTTCATTCTCAAAAAAAATTGTAATTTTAGAAAGTATAGATTCCGACGAAGAGCGTGCTTTTTCAACAAAACAAGGAATAAAAAAATTATTAGTACGCTACGAGGAAATTTTGCGGGAGAAAAAAAATCTTTGAGCGGGGCGGGCACACTACTTGTTGGATTTTATGAAACCTTCTACATCAAAATAACTTTGGTTTGCGATTTTGTATTTGTGTTATCGAAGAATTTATTAAACATTTTTTTCTCTCAATTATTGTTACGTGCTTTCTAGAAATCTATCCGATTTCTTAAGCTTCAAAATTCACAGTTTGCAAAGTATCTAACGTGTTTTACATAAAATTAATACTTCAAGCGTTTTCATAGTCAATCGGCAACTTTATTCTTTCTACTCAACTAAATATATTACAAAGATTGCCAGATTAACAAAGATAATATTACACATTGCCAGATTACAAAAGGTACAAAATTAATCGTTTGCTATTACACCAATAATAAACAAATACTATTCATAAAATAATTTTAGATTTACCACAAAATTATTTTCTTTCATCGCCAGCCTCAACTAAAAACAATTTATATGTATTTATATGCGAAATCATACCCCGACTTACGCGAATTTGACGTACACGGTTACCACTCAGTCCCATCTATCGCGTGAAAAAAATCGGGGTATTACTGTATATCGCTTATAATGTCCAAAATTGTGAACAAGATTTATTTACTCTTCCAAATTTAAAGTCATCAGGATCTTTTTGTGCAATAAATAAGAGCTTCTTGCTTCTTAATATATACTTTGAACTCATACTTGATAATGGTAATTAATTTTTTAATCCCAGAAACTTTAAATTTAAAAAAAATCGTAGCACACGCAGTTTGTGGAGGAGCTTGAGACGTTTTAAAAGCAACATTCATACAAAAATTTTAAAATCGAACTAAAAAAATATAGCTTCTAATTCTTCAGAAAATATGCATTAATTGATTTTATTTTTTAAAAATTTGATTAAAAATTCAGTGTTTTCGATAAAAGTTTTTTCATCGTTTTTTTTTTAAATATTTTAATTAATGAATTGTTGATCATTAGTCAAACAGTGATTGATTAGTACTTGTATTCCATCCATTGCTGTTGCCACTTACATCCTGTGTAAAACGGATATAAAAAATATTATCCTTCGCAAATAAAATCAAAAAAAGGAACAAAGACACCTATTTTCGATTTCACATCACGTTTCGTTCCATTTACAAGAGAAAAAGCGATTTTTAAACGAAAAATAAAACGTATATGATCACGCAATCACTATAGTCTAGTTTTCTCAGAACAGGAGGAACATTAAACTGAAATTGTCAAATACATATTAAAAAAGTCACGCCATTTTTTTCCGAATAAACAGATAATAAAATTGATCTCACACCGGAAGACCTAATTGCTAAATTAAGGACAAAATACAGGTATTAAAACATTTTTTTCCCCCATTTTATTTTTCGAACCAATTTCCTCATACCGCCAGAGGGCACAATGAACCATCTTCCATAGTAGCAAACGATTGTTTTTTCACATTCTACTCTCTAGATCTGTTTTTCTTCTCTTAAGCACTCTTTTTTTAATATTTTATTTTTTGCCCAACCAAGATAAGATTCTTCCAAGAACTCATGGTCGCTCCGTTATTTTTAACAGACCGCATGGCGACGAGAAGATTTTTCTTTTTAATTATTTTTTTATCTGGCGTACGTAAGCGTAGTATCAAAAATGGAGGAGACAGAATTAAAAAAAAGGGGCTACTACTACAAGAGGAAATGCATTATCATCTTCTTTTATCTTTTCCCTCCTCGCTAGTCCTCTTTAAAACTTAATGCTGGTAGCGCGTGCGATAATTTACGGGCATTTGTTTCATCTTTTCCTGTCTTTCTTTTTAGATAATTGAGCGTCTTCAATGCTCGAGTTTATTTCGCTACAATTATGATGAATAAAATATGGATAAAACTTAGATTACTATCGCGGGTCTTCCGGTCTTTCTTTCCTTTTTCAATGCTAAGGTTACAGAGAAGGGAGGGGGTCATATTCCCTTTTTTTTTTTTTCTTCCTTCGGTTTGTAGATAAACGTGTCATTTCGTGTAACTACCACTTGAAGTAAATTGGCGATAATAACTCAAGCTTCTGTCTAGTTCTTCAAGTGTGTTTTGAGTACATTGTACTTAGGCACTGCGTACATAGAGCGTACGTGGTGGTGGGGGGGGGGGGCGTACATAGACCTCTCATATGGTGGGGGAGGGAGCAGCTAACCGCGGCTCTTCAGATATGGATCTTCTATCAATATTGATTTCTTTTAAAAAATAATTTTTTTTCAAAAAATTTCCTTTTCTCTTTCTCTAAAAGAATTACCAATAAAAAGATTTCCCTCATTTACGTCTAAAATTAAACATTTGACTGGCTTAAGATTTATGTGTTAAAATGTTCAAAATTGACCTAGTGTATTGGGTCCACAGAAAACAACTAAGGAGTAAAGTGACCCGTATATCTTGTAAAAGTCTTGTTTGAAGTCTTAAAATAATGCTGTATTTATTGTTCATGAATAATTATGTAAAAGAAAGTAAACACTAGGCAATTTTGTTCCATTTATTCTCAACCATGTTTCTATAATTTTTAGAAGTTTGATATTTGTTTTGCAGAATTCTTTCTTTCTTTTTAGGTGACATAAATAAAGATTATGGACGGGGATTAATTACTTCCAAAACTTTTATATAAATTTATTTGATACTCTGAAATCAGTATTCCTTTGGAAGCGAAGTGAGATATTAGGTAACTAAATAAAATACAATGCGGGGTAAAAAACAATAAATTGTTATGGAAAAACAAACATGCAGTATATGGATGATAAAAAAAATTTCCAAATCATAATTAAGTCTATCTATAATACATAAGCGAATAGTAAGAACTTCTTTCGAAATTATTATTTTAAAAATGCAAAAGGCAAAATAAATTATTTAGCATTAAGAAAAAGTAAATTCGTGAAATCAATTCATCTGCTCAGGATGCTAATCCTTAGAAACAGTTTTTGTAAGTGCATGTTGAACCTTATACGATTTCGACTTGTTTTTTCCAACACAGCATTCCAATTTCTCTGCCAGCTCTGTTTTTCTTCGCATTCTTCTACCTTTCTACTCGCGTAGATAAGATTCTTCCAAGAACACGATGTCACGTTATTTTTAACAGACAGCATGGCGACGCTTTTTATTTATTGCCATTATTTTATTTTATCTCTAGCACGGAAGTGTTGATGTCGCTCTAGAATTGCGCAACAGATTCTCAAGGATGCTCCTGTTCTCCATTCAGTGAGTCCCGAACGAAGGGCACGTTTTCATTTTCCTCAATTCCCCACGTATTTTTAAAAATATATGCTGAAACCTTAATTTATCGCATTTTATTTTGTTTTTAAGGAATTTACATCGCAATAAGATAAAGAATTTCGATTTTTTAAAAAAAATCTATAGTCCTTTGCGATAAAGATGTGAAAGTCATGGATCCCCTCTTTTTAGATTTGTTTTGTTTTTCGCTCACACTAAGTACAATACATTAACAGTAGTCCCTCCAATAAATGGATAATAGGTTCTAGAGCCGGGATGGGCATTACGTCGATCGTCAAGACATTTTGGGGAGACCGCCTAAAAATTTTACCAGTTAATAATTATATACGGAAAATTCAAGATTGGTTGATAGTGCGCAGACTAAGCCTTCTACTGACTAACTACGAAAACTAACTTTAGATAAAAAATCTTTTATTTCTTTAATGTATTTTGAATTGTTTCATAATAAATGTATCATTTGATATAATTATATTTGTGGCTATTGTTATTAAGTTGGTATCGCGTTTTGCTTTAAACGCAGTTTTAAGTGTTGTTTTTTATTTTAGTTCTGTAGGTGAGTAATATTCCGTACTTATTATGAAGTTATAATAACAACCTCTTTTCCTTACCTCATCACACCTACGACATTGGGCAGTAGCGTACACAAGAATTTTTAAAGGGAAGGGGGTCGAGAGTTGGAGGTCTACCATTCTCGTATCATACCCCAATACGCAGCCAAACATATTTTTTTTATTTTTTCGATTGTTGGGAACAAAAACAGCAAAAAATAAATTACTGAATAAATATTTAACATTAATTAATTAATAAAAAAGTAACTATTATAAAATACTGAAAAACGTTTTACATACTATATACATGGGACTATAATGAATCGGAAGAAAATGAAGGGTTATGAGAAGGAATCAGAAGTAATTCGGCAGTCGAATCTGTTCTAAGATGGGGAGAAAAATGTGTCCGCTCAAACCACGATGAGTTTCAAAGTGTCCGCTCAGACTACGAAATGTTATGTGTCCGCTCCTGCCACGCCACCTCTCTGGTAAGCGACTGGTATAAACAATCAAACACTTCGGAAAGGCAGGAGCCAATAAAACGAACAGTAAAACACTGCAAACGCGCACGACCCCCTTTATCGAATTCACACATAACAATAAGGGTCGAAAAAACTGAAGCACCCGACGGGGGTGGTTGGTGAGTTGTATTCATTCTTGAACCCTCCTCCCCGGTTAAGAGCACAACTCTCTACCGCATTAATCATGGCTTTCCTCCTGCTCATTGCAGGGAGAGCTGAGATTGCATGAGCGCCCCTGCTGCTTCTCATTGCCGGCAAATGATGAGTCAAAATGGAATGGTAAAATCGATATGCAGAAGGAGACAGGATCGTAATAGAATCGTTGTCTTTCCTTCGGAGAGGGGTGTCGGAAGAGAGGATGTGGTACCCCGAAAACCGATTAGGTGCCATGGAAGGGTAGAGGAATGGGAAGGGAGATAAATTAAGGAAATCTATTTCGTCGTTTGGTGTTAAATGTGAAAGTAATGAGCCAATGTATTAAGACATATGGTTAGGCACAATTTAAATCTGGTTTGTGTAGACAGTGTTTCCACCAACGAAAAGAAATTTGAGTGACAAGGTTGTGAAAAAGGAACCATTTATTGTTTGAAATCCGAATTAGTACGTTACTCTAATATAATACGAAAAAGTGACGGGCGTTTGATTTATTTCGGCTGTTTAGGATTACATATAACGAAATGCTAGTGACCGTTTATTAAAATAATACCGAAAATAAAAGTTAAGCCATCACGAAGAAGATATTATCAAGCTAACTTTCTCGAAAGTAATTGATTTTCATTAGCACTAAATCAGATAGGTTTTCAAGCAACAGAGCTGATTACGAAGTTAGTTTTTATGGTCATTTTACATTATGTCGTTTCATGGTTATAGGAGGGTTGGAACTTAAAAAGTGTCGACATTGTTGTAAAAACGCTACTCAACAAAATAAAAGTGTCGTGCATACCACATGTGAGCTACATACCTACCATAGCTCTCAGCAAAAAGACTCGCCTTTCCTTCGTCACGCGGATTCGGAGTGACTCGAAGAACTGATCCTTGTATTAGCTTGCGGTCTAAAGTAAGTGTTATCTGGATGTTTTCAAAACAAGAGCAATGAAATTGGATAAAAATTGCAAGTGCCAGAGGTCGTACAGCACGACAATGTCATCTAGGGCTTCAAGAGACTTTCGGGGAATCTGCATTGCCTTATAGAACTGTAGCAAGAGGGGTAAAAGCCTTCAATGAAGGACGCCAAAATGTGGCAGATGTGCATCGGTCAGGTCGTCCTAGTGTCAGCAAAGCAGAAGTGCATGCTGTTGCCGCACTAATGGACAGTGAACGCCCCCCAGATCTGAATCCTTGTGACTTAATTCCTAAGATGAACGAACAACTTCATGACATTCATTTCAAAACTGTTCCAGAGATTCTTGCGGCAGTAGACCGGTCCATTCGAACTATCAACAGAACAGGCGGTGCTACAGGTGTTCTGCGACTCATCGTTGGAAACGGGCTATACACAATGCTGGCGACTACATTGAAGCTCTGTAAAACGTGGTGGCATGAATCACTTTTGTGTTCTAAGTAAATAAATTGTTGCCACTATTAAAGTTTCAATATGGGCAAATGGACCTCAAAACTATGAACCATGGTCCAGCGATCAGGACGACACCTGAGCTGACATCACCCTCTCTAAACCATCCCGTCATGCCAACATGAGGACATTGAGCCTTAATAGATTTAACGTGCATCAGCTCCTCTACACGGCTGGTCTTCAGTGGTACTAAGTTCGAACACATGACACCCTGGCCATGACTCCATGACCATAGCCACTTGAAGACAATCGCGGCCACACTCATAGGGATAAAGAAAGGTATGAACATCAATGTGAAGGATTAATTGGTTCACCAAGGACCTGCTGATCCTAGGTGAAGTAAATATAAGCCGTTGATCCGTTGATGATACTCACATCGATATCTTATTTACCCTACTTTAACAGAAACTACCTCACACGAGTATTTAATTAGTTTAGTAATCATTTCTTATTCCATACCGATGGTTTTAGACCCAAAACTCTCCAATCAGTAATCAGTGCATCTTCAGTAAGGAAAAGTGACCTCATTGTCAAAGAATTTGATGAATAACGATTCGAATTTTGCGTGTACTAGTTAAGTTGTAGGTTCCAATCCTTGTTTACGTTATGTTCTCTGGAATTCTTTCGATAATAATACACATTAAAATCGTGAATTCTTTATATTTCACTTAAAGACGTCGCTTGGAATAAAAATCACTGCTTCTCCTGATTCTAACTGAACATCACGCAGACGAGGTAGTTTGTTAAGAATGGAACTATATCTTAAAGTTTTGAAAGAGTGAAGACGACATTCTTAGGAAATCAATAGAAGAAACATGTTCATATGACGTCATATCTTCCTATTTTAAATTTCAAAAATGCTTTTTATTCCATTAAAACTTAATTTCTTTTCTTTCAAATGGGGCTGCGAATTGGAAATTACCATTGCGGGAGCTGGTATCACTTTTTAGTGTGGCACCATATAGGTGGATACCAATTGTCATAATGTCATTTTGAAGTCTAGTTTCTTTCCCAGAGAGATGCACGTGAGCTATGACGATGCGAAATTGCACTAGAAAATTCACCCAAGCCAAACAGGCACTCTAGGGATCTTTAACGTGCCGCATTTTCATACGACATGGACGCTGTCAATTTTTTGCATCATAAAAATCCACCGACTCGGGCAGGGGTCGAACCAGCAAACTTAGGCATACAAGGCTGGCGCCTAACCAACTGCACCACCCAGCCGATAATCTTAAATTAGAACGACTCAGCATTCCTAATCATAACCTAATTAAATAAGTTATGAGATTTTAATTTTTTAAAAAAAATTCTTGATTTCCAAGCCAAAAATATCGAGATGTTTACACTAATTCTTAAGAAAAATATCTGAGCAAATTTCGAAAACTAATTCCGAGTAATGTGGTCCCGTTGACAAACCTTGCCAACAAAATCACGGAAATATGGTTCCTTAAATAAAGATGACACGTTTTGGATTATCATTAAAGTAGCAATAAGGAGCTTTTTCCTGTAAACACAGTCTTGCAACTGCCCACGGAAATCTCGAAAAACTCTTCAATGTCACGTTCTCTGTCGCAATGAAAGATGCGAGAACCCATAACCGGATACCGAACGCTCAGTCTTTGAGTAAAATATAGCATTTTTTACGTGAACATAAAATCCAGAACATCCGGTTCGTATCTGGACGATTTCCAATCTTTAAATAAACCATCCTCACGGCTGATGTAGAAAATGCGATTCCGAAATTTCCAACAATCCAGGTCGACCGTTTTTTTGACGGGGGTACCAAGTTTCCCCAACACATGTTCCAGAAAAAAAAATGATCAGATAAAAACTTTTCTGTACCATCTGCGATTGCTATTAAAAGACTGTAGGTACTTATCCTTTCCTTACCACCCAACTTCAATAAGAAGTTCAGACAACCCCTATGTTTATTTTCATCTTTCTGAGACTGGAAAAGTAATCTTATAGTAATATCTGACGATCAATCAAGTATTTGTCCTTCCAATTTGATTGGAATGACAAATGCTTTCATAATAGACAGTGAGTGAGTGAATATTAACGTCGCAGTGTGCAGTTACACGAGGGCTTTTGGCAACGGACCTCTTCATTTTGAACCACGGTCAAGTGACGAGGACGACACCTCTGAGCCGACATCTCCCTCACCTAACTACCACACCAAAGGGAGGACGTTTGAGATCTCGGCAGATTTAATGTGCATCGCTACCATACACGGCGTATCTTTAGTGGTACTGGGTTCAAACTCATGACACGCCAGCCATGATCCGATACCTTGACCACTTGGCTACCGCGGCCCCTTCATAACAGACAAAGATTTCTCAAATGAGTGAGTGAGTTTATTTCTATCGCATTATAAAGTAACATCACAGGGATATCGGTAACGGATCTTGTAATTTTGAACCATGGTCTAGTGACGAGGATGTCACCTGAGGTGGAACCCCCACTTTGAGCTTCCACACCACGCCAATGGGAGGACTTTGAGCCGCAGCAGATTCAACGCGCATCAGTTTCTCTACACGGCGGGTCTTTAGTGACATTAGGGCTCAAACTCATGACACGCCTGCTACAAGTCCGTGACCATGACTACCAGGTTACCGTGGCCACTCATAGACTTATCAAAGTTATGCATATCGCCATGCAATGAATGTAAGAAATTCTCTTGAAATGGATCCAAGATAATGATGGATTCTATATGGAGAGATTTAAGGATATAATGCAGTACGATACTCATTTAATGTACTTTAATTATTATTAACTTGCAGTTTTATAGATTTCAACTAAAAGGAAACTAATAGTTGTAATGTCTTATTTTGCATGAAACTCCTACTTCTCACTGTGGTTGCGGTATCCGAGTGGTCATTATCACGAAATCGTGTTCTACTTTGCTTCTGTCGATTTCGCGGAGGCCACGGTAGCCCAGTGGTCAAGGTATCAGATCCTAGCTGGCATGTCATGAATTCGAACCTAGTACCGTTGAAGACCCGCCGAGTAGGGGAGTGATGCACATCAAATCTGTCGAGAGCTCAAACGTCCTCCCGTTGGTGTGGCGTGGTAGTTAGTAGAGGGAGGTGCCAGCTCAGGTGTCGTCCTCGTCACTTGACCGTGGTTGAAAATTGCGAGGTCCGTCGCCAAAAGCCCTCGTGTCGCTGATTTGTGTGACTCGCATTCTGTCGAGTCGTGGAATAGAAGACCCACCATACAGAGAGGCCGATGCACGAAATCTGATGCAGCTCAAAATCCTTCCGTTGGTGTGGTGTGGAATTTTGGAGGATATCATAACTCACGTGTCGTCCACATCACTTGACCGTGATTCAAAATTTCTTGTTTAGTTTCATTTGATTTTATTTACGTCGCACAGTGAAGCAACACGGGCAGTATTGGTGACGAACGTCGTAAATTTGAACCACTGGCAAGTGACGAAGGCGACACCTGAGGTCCCACACCACGTCCACGGTCAAATTACGAGGTCCATCTCCAGTACTCCCTAGTGTATCTTCAGAATGAGATGTTAATAAAAAAACGAAACCATTCGCTTAACAAAATTGCAGAAGAATATATAAGAGAAAAGCAAAACCACCATAATTTCCATTAGAATGGAGAAAAAAAACTGCAAATATTTATCGGAATCTTCCTCCTTTTCAATTCAATGTAATTGATGACTACGTTTTTCCCCAGAACTTTATTCGTCCATTACTCTTCCCACACAAAACGGCATTCAGATAATGATCCGATGAAAAGTTAAATAAATAAATTCACTCCGAAAATGAAGGTTTGCTTTCAAATGAATTAATAACAACCACGCAAAAAAAAAAAAGGGAGTATTTTTCATCAAAAAAATATCTCCTCTAGAATTTGATAAATCAAAAACATCAAAAATCTCCCCCCCCCTCCCTATTTTTCCTGGAAAAATAGAGAATCTATCACACTATCATCCAAAAAGACTTCCCATGATTCCCCATTCTTTATTTCCCACAAAGCCAGTAGCCCGTCACCATAGCAACGAAGCATCGTCTTTCATCAAGACGTCAGTTCCAATTCGAGGCGCAATGAATTTATCCGAGGGGGGTGCATTTTAATTCCGAGCCATCCAGTGAGGTGGGTGCAGTGAAACAGACGACTTCATACCTCTCCACCCGCTTCTTCGAATTAGAATTCTGGCACTTGGGTGGCAAAGGGGAACAAATTAGAAGTTGCCAGGAGGCAATTAAAGAAAAGGAAGTATGGGGGAGAAGTGTGTAAACAGATGAGGCGGTGAAAGAGGTTTAATAAATATCTCGAAAGGGGTTTTAGCTTTTTTGAAAATTTGTTTCTGCTGCAAAAAGAGGTACCGTATTATAAAACTATGGCTTAAAGGTATTTTTAGAAATGAACGCAATAAAAGCAGAGGTAGGACCATTACAATGCAAATTATTT